>PNEQ01092084.1:0-26411 GCA_003012365.1 Medauroidea extradentata
TATATATATATATATATATATATATATATATATATATAAAAAAATTAATACTGACTGACTGACATATCAAACTGCAGCCCAAACCACTGAACCTAGACTCGTGAAATTTTTTGTGTGGGTTCCCCTCAGGTCATAGGCGAGCACTAAGAAGGGATTTTTCGAAATTCGACCTCTAAGAGGGTGAAAAAGGGTGAAATGTATTTCCGAAGAAACGTCGATAGAGCTCGAACCCGACGGCCTATCGTGATTTTTACTTTACTAGGACACACATAAAAATGCATATTAGCCAATTTAAGGATTTTTTGAAATTCAACATTTAAGGAGTTGAAAAGAACTTAAATGTGTTTCCGATTAACTATCGATATCTATCGAATCTTTCGGGATAAAGAGTTGGTAGTCACTTCAAAATGTTGCTTTCGTAAATACCCAAAAAGTAGTTTTAGGATTTTTGAAATTCGACCCCTAAGCAGTAAAAAGGGGCAAAATGTGGTTTTTATGTTTCGTTTATATCTTTAAAACACAATTGGCTACCGTCATGATTTTTACTTTAATTGGTTACGTATATATGTCAATGATAGGACTCTATAACGTTTGGAAATTATTTAATTAAGGGGGTGAAGTTACGTTAAATGTGTTTTCGATTATTACTCCATATCTATCGAACCTATCGAGATATCGAAGTGTTCTTTGCTTTAGATTGATGCTTTTGTAAATATCCCAAGTACAACTAAAATATATTTTCCGAATCCGGCCCTAAAGAGGTTTAAAAAAGGGTAAAATATGTTCTCGATTCACAATCGATATATATCGATCCCATTGGTTTTTATATAGCGACGTGATTTTTGTTTAAGATTGATACTTACTCAAATACATGAAAAGAAATTTCACGAATTTTCGAACTGGGGTGAAAAGTGGTGAAATGTGTTTTCAATTAATCGTCGATATACATATCTTAAACCCAGCGGGCTATTGTGTTTTTCACGTTATAGAGACACCAGTTAAGTAGTCTAAAATGTGATTCAAGGGTTTTTCAAAATTCAGTCTCTTAGGTGGTTAAAAGACCCGGAATGTGTTTTAGATAAATCTTCGGTATAAATCAAACCCATAGAGATATTCAGTTTATTTTTGCTTCAGGATGATAATTAGGTAAGTGTCCGCAAAATGGTATTAAGATTTTTCAAAATTCGAGCTCCCAGTACTGTACAGGGTTTATATGTGATTTTTTATGAATGATCGATTTTGTTTCGACTGAATGAGCTATCGTCGTGATTATCACTTCACTTGAATACTTGATCAAATATTTAGGGTGTGAAATTAAGATTTTTCCTAATTATACACCTAAAGGGGTGAAAACGAATATAATTTGTTTTCTATCAGCCGATGATACTTATCTAACCAGTAGAGATATCGAGGTGGTGTTCGCGTCCGAATAATGCTTACATAAGTATTTAAAAAAAAATTGCGCAAGTTTTTTTTGTACGATAACTTATTTATTAAGAAGAAAACTTAGTTTGTACGACCAGCGACAAACAAATTATATAGGAGTTTCGTCCTAAAGTTCTATCGAGACGTTACTACCCCTATGAGCCTAAGGAAAGTAATATTTATTTTTAAGTTTAGTTTTCATTAATAGTTGTTAATAATGTTGCGCAGTTGTTTGTAACTATCTATTGTTCCGAACGTTCTTGGCTCAAATTTCATTAATGCTTTGCAGATGTGTAATTCTGACACAAAACGCAAGACAGATTAAATTAGTACAACTAGATGAAGTCGTTCAAAAGTGATAAAAATTTATTATGCAGTTCACTAACTACTAAAGTTCCTTGACAGCGTCATCCCACATATACAATCTCATTAACCTCAGGGTTGGGGCACCAAGTAGTTTTATAATTCTGCAAAACATTATCCCTCCTAATACTGCCTGATGGCACGTAACTTCAAGTGAAGGTTTTGAAAACCAAGTATTCAGGGCAACATCACCAATGGTTGTGCTGGGGTAAAATCAGTCTTCATACCACTTAAACTGCGTATTTCATTTGATTACCCTCTTACATTTAGAAGTCTGTAATTACCCCACAACGTCAACTTTGCTGTGACTATAAATAAGGCCCAGTTGATGTATCTGGTAGCGGCAGGGACAAACTTAACTAAGACTGCTATTCGCGTGGACAGCTATAGCTACTTATTCTGCTGCAGAGTTAACTCGACTAGCAGCTTTGTCATTCTAACCCCTGATAAATTAACTGCCTGTATGATGTACAAATAGATGTTTCAATTAAAGCAAATATTATCTGATGAAGTGAGTAATACGCGCGAGCAAAGCCGCGGGCGCATTGCTAGTCTCTATATATAAAAGGGTTCACATGAAATTTTGTATGTGCGGGTAGTGGGTACATCTTAGGTCGTATAAGCACAAAGAAGGAGTTTACAATATTTAATTTTTTTTAATTCGACCGCTGAATGGAAGAAATGTGTTTCCGAAAAATCACCGATCGTCTATGTAGCTCGAGCCCGACGGGTTATCGTCGCGATTTTCTCTTCAGTAAGACGCTCATACAAATTCTTACTCAGAAATTTCAGAATTTCTCGAAATTCAACCGTCAAAAATGTGAAAATACATTAAATGTGAATAGCTTAATCCTCGATATCTACTGAAGTCTTAAGACATATGCAGTACATTTTTTTTAGATTCAAAATGATTACGTAAATATCCAAAAATAATTCAAATATTTTAAAGGGTTTTACGCAATTCGACCCTGTGGAGTTAAAATTTAAGAAATATGTTTTATATGTCCAGGGCCGGCTTAACATAATAGGCAAATACGGGGCAGATGCCCAGTGGCGCTCGGTGTAAGGGGGGGTGGCGTGTATTTTACTAAAATGAAATTTAAAAACCAACTTTTTATAAACGCTGTTTACCTGCAGTATGGTCATGTAATTTGTTTAGTAAGAAGTGTCTTAGTTCCGAATTCTTCTTTGGTTTGGTGAGTAAATTCAAATATTTTTCCTTTAACGGATTTTTATTTTATACATTTATATGTAAGATTTTTAACTTGGCGTGTGTTCCATATTAACTTTCCGAAATTGGAAAACGCAAAATAAAAATAGTTGGGGGGGGGGGGCCGCTGACCAAGGTTTGTCCATGGGCGACTTTTACCTTAAGACGGCCCTGTATATGTCTACATAGCAAGAAGCCTGCGGACTTTCGTCGTGATTTTCACTTCAATGGTACATTTAAAGTTTATTTTACATTAAACCTCGATATTTATCCAACCATTTGGAATATTTGTTTGTTTCAGAATGGTGTTTAACGTAAATACCTAAAACGTTGCAGAAGATTTCTCTACCGGTTAGAATAACTGAATTATCACAAAAAAATTAGTACGCCATTAGACCAGCGGCGTAGCGAGGAAGGGAGAAGTGGGGGTCACTCCCTAAAAAAAATAATATTTAAAAAAGCTGTAATATTTTCACTTGTAGAAATTTCGAGATTTAGTTAAGAAAACCGTTTAAAATAGCCCTATTTTGCACCCTGAAATCCAACATTTTCTCGGGGGAGGATCCTCGGACCCCAATTTCAAAGGGGTGGAAAATTGAAAACATTTCATACTAAAAATTAATAATATTTTTACCAGTAGCATGTAGTACTCTATACTTAGTTACGAAAACTGCTAAGATAACACAATTTTGTACCTTAAAAAAACAAGTTTTCTAGGGGGAAGAGCCCTGGAACCGTCCCAACCTATTTGAGAGGGCGAAAATTTGAAAAAATTTCATATTTAAAATTACTTATATTTTAACCATTAAAATAGTCAATTTTTAGGTACAAAAACTGCTAAAAAAAAAAAAAAAAAAAAAAGCATCATTTTGCACCTAATATTTCAGAATTTTTTCGAGGGAAGACCCTCGAACTCCCATTACAAAAAGGTGGAACATTAATAAAATTTTATATTTAAAAATGTAAAATATTTTTAACAGTAACATATACTTAATTTTTAGATACTAAAACTGTTGAAATAGCACTATTTTGCACCTTAAATGCCAAATTTTTTGTGGAAAGAAGCTTTAAAGGTGTGGAATTTTGAAAAAAAATTCACATTAAAAAATGTATATTTTAACAGTAGTGTATGCAATGTTTAGTCACGAAAACAGCTAAGACAGCGCTATTATGCACCTTCAAATCCAAATTTTCCCGGGAGAGGACCCCTGGACACCCCACTTTAAACAGGTGGTCGGTGTTCCTTCAAAAAATTCCCAGGTCAAAACCCACGCGCCTGCATTAGACAGACGATCCGAAAAGTATGAAATATCATCTACAGTAGGAGGGAATATACGGAGTAGCATTTCGCAATAATCTCGATAAGCAATGTATTACAATCTCTGTGTTCATGGGTCTGTGAGTATTAATAATTATTATTATAGAATACAACCGACTACGACCACACTGCCTGAATTTTATCAAGTATTACAAAGCGGAGAAAGCCGCGGGAAGACAATAAGTAAAACGAATCCATGCATATACAAATAACTGCATAAGCGCCAACTACCCTAACAGCACAGGTGGTGCTGAAAATGTTGCTACAATGTTACAATGTGCTAAGTTCGTCACAGACTATATAATCTTGTTGCCTACATGTGTCAGAAATGTTACAATTACAACGTTGCTGAGGCAACCTTGCAGCACGTTGCCTGCACGTGCTAGAAATGTTACAATGGCAACGTTGCCGAGGCGACCTAGCAGCACGTTGCCTGCACGTGCCAGAAATGTTTCAGTTGCAACGTTGCTGAGGCAACGTAGCAGCACGTTGCCTACACGTGCCAGAAATGTTATACTGGCAATGTTGCCGAGGAAACCTAGCAGCACGTTGCCTGCACGTGCCAGAAACGTTACATTGGCAACGTTGCAGATTGGACCTTGCAATATGTTTCATGCATGTGCCAGAAACATTACATGGACAACATTGCAGATGGGACCTTATGGGCAGTGTTGCAGATTGGACCTTGCAGCACGTTGCTTGCGTGTGCCAGAAATGTTACAGTTGTAACTTTCCCCACCATATCAGTTAGTTTCATTTCTGACCAACAGATGCCATGCACGTTTAATGGTAATTGTTTTATATTCACAAGTACAAATAATTCGAAAATTTTGTGTTTTAGACATGAGCTATTGTGGTATCCCGTTAACTCTATTTTAAAAATCTTAAAATTTGAGAAACAACATTTAATATTGTAAAACTATTTAGTATTCACTTAATTATGACAGGGATGGTAAGCATTTTATTTTATTTAAGTAACATTTATAGTGTAATACCTACTGTTCATCAACAACCAATCAGAGGGCAGCTGCTGGCACAGATCTTTCGTGCTTAGCACGAGTCCCGAAAATGTATTATTTTAGCCACGTATTTATTTTAATTCAACGCTAGCTCATCAGGCTTTCCTGTGAGCTAGTTAAGTGTACTAATATGTGTTTTTTATTTTAGTTTGTTTCAGGTATCTACTGGAGATACGGGAGGACGAGGCGCCTTTAAAACCTCTTCTTCCTCCAGGGTACTGTGCTTACCCACAGTGCCCTGGTTAAAACCAGCGCCCTCCTTAAATGAAAACGAAAAAAAAAAAATCAAAGAAATTAAATACAGTTCCCGCCCCCCCCCTGCCCCACCCTTACTTCACAACTCTACTAACAACCTGGACCTTCCTACTTTTCCAGTGCAATTTTTATTTTTAATGAATGTAACTGCTGAGTGGTTACACTCCTATTCTGTCGAGAGGGTTTTTACGGTACTATGCCTGTTTTTCCCTCTCTCTTCTTAGATTATGGTTTAGCTATAGGTACACTTAGGGAGGTAGCCATGGCCCCAATTGCGGCCATGTTTGCCCAACCCCTCTCTGCCGCGATGTATGCCTCCTCTGCATTAAATTTCTCCCTTGTAGGCGTATAGGGCTCAGCCCTGAGACGCACTTAGTCCCGCTCCTTCCCCGGGCCTCACACATAACACAGTAGTTAGGGTAGGTTAGGAAAAAATACTGTTCATATCAGTGATTGTGCATCCAAATACTTAATACAATGGTAATTTTTTGTTCTCACATTTCATCATTCCGACATTAAGTGATGATATTGTAAATATTTGCACTTTGCGCAAAGGTGTACGGAAGATAAAAAAAAATTAATCTAGAAGTTTTGAAATAAGGCTTTTCAAGTTATAACAATGTGCTAGTTATGTGCTGGCGCAGTGCAGGCAACGTCGCAATGTGACGTTGCCTGCACGAGACGTTGGCACGTTGCCAGCATCTATTCTGCACATTTTTGGCACATCACAGCACGTTGTAGCAACGTCACAATGTTACAGTATGACGTGCAGGCAACGTTGCCGTGCTGTTAGGGTAAGTGATGGAGTTGTAATACTGAACATGCTGCCGTTTAATAGGCCAACTGTGTATGTGTACGATACGTTACTTATAACGGCATTTCATTTAGTTACATTCAAACGTCTGGTGTTTGTTATAAAGGTCTGGAAGTTATTTACGAACGAGTAAACATTTTACTGTGCTACAGAAAAATAATATAAAACTCAGATCGCCCCAATTGTATAAGCAGACACATACTTACATTTGTTAAACCAGAAAGCTACACCAATCTTGTCGCCCCTCATATCATCTCCAATACCAGAGGTGCTATCGTGAAGGATGGCGGCGAAACAGCAGAGCAATTTGGGCAGGGCCTTACTTCATATAGGGCCTCAGATTAGGATGTGCATTTGTTAGGTAAATGAGTACTGTTCATATAAAGAATTAATTATTCTCTTAATACTCTAAACGTTCAAAATATATAAGTACGAATTGTACAGATACCCCAGAAAGTACCTGTAAGAGATACCCACAACCCCATTCAATCCACTCTTTACCATTACCCTTGTTGTGATAGTTACTGTCAAGGTAGAAGAGTTGAGACTATGCCTGTGAAGCAATGCACTTGACTGTACAATATACAGATCTCGTACCGAAGCTATAAATATTTTAAAATTCTACACGGATTGTAGTCTCCTCGATAACTCTTTTTTACAAGAAATACACTGCTAACATTTCATGTAATGGTTTATAGAGACATGCGAAATTCGCGTTATCATTTGGTAGCAGCCTAAACTTCACTTTCGTGTACATAACAGAGTATAATCTGCGATTCAATTGTTCACGAACTTTTATGTGTTGTAATTTACGTGTGTTACGTCTTTATAGAGATTGGCCTCTCTACCGTGTAAGCGTTCTCAGCGACAAGTCACGACAATATCGGCCAGTGGGAGACGTCGAACGAGCCTATAGTCACTTGGAGTCTAGTCAGCTGTCAGAAAAGTACGCGAAATTTGCATGTCTACTTGAGATAATGATGTGTTGTACCCGCATATGCCTTTCTTGATGTTCTGAATGGAATTTATCACTCCATAAAAGGACAGCAAAAACACCCATTTTCGCCATTTTCGGCTGCGAGAAAATAGGTTTTAAGAATTGATAGAGGACCTGAAAAAGGTATATACGCATGTAACTTTATTTGGATGCTATTCCTAGAGACCAAAAAATTCGCGGGTTCACTGCCCTGTAGGCTAGCCTCCAAGAATATATGTACACCACGGCCTTAGAAGAACAGGTCTGGACACTCGCCTGGATGTTTGACCCCCTTGTTGTTTGACTGTAGTTCACCAAGTTACCGAGAATATTGTGTTTTATTGACGCTGATGTTACGGCGGTCGGACTAAACACCGCCCACTTCCTTTCCACTAAGATAAATAATTTATCAAAACGTATTTTTATCAATTTATGAAATACTTTATTTGCTCACAATTTTAAGAAAAGGCTCCAGCAATCTTTATTTACTTTATAAATTTAACAATGGGAAAAAGTGGACGGAGTTTGAGTCCGACCGCCCGGAAAATAGCGCCAAAAAGTACGACATTCTCGGTAACTTGACGAACTACAGCCAAACAACAAGGGGGTCAACCAAAATACATTGTTGGATAGGCGAGTGTCCAGACCTGTTCTTCTACGACCGTGATGTACATTGAAGTAGACAACATCTACCCACTGGCTCCTCGCTGACACAGTGAAATGAGCCTGCATTTAGTTACATTGTTGTTATAAGCTTGTCGTCTTCAAGATGGTGTCAAGTGAGTCAACGGCCAATTGTGAAAGTAAAACGAACTTACAGTTGCTGGAATTCTAGTTTAAGTCTGAAAGAAAACGTGAATTTGTCAGGTCTCAATCTATTCCTAAGCAGACATGACTTACGCACGGCTTCCAAAACCTGTTGTTAAAGGGCCGTTAAACCTTCTCACATCACATGACTTGATATGCCTCACGCGTGCTGGGTAGTTCTCTGGTACATGTGTCGCCCAGAGCTCTACACACCGCTCGGCGGCTTGGGTAGACGGCCATCTTAACTTCTCCTGACTTTTTTTCTGCGAGGTCACTTGAAAAACCCATCGGCAACAAAATATTTTGAGGTTTTAGCCTACTTGTTATAGTTTTTGCGTTGTGACATGTCAGAATAAAAAATAAATCACAGTTTTAGAGACTTAACCTAAAATAAAAACTAACTTACATTTATAATTCCTACGGTACTGGGAACAGACGCAATTATGTACTTACACAAATGTGATTGCATTAAAATAGATGCTCTGCCATAGTACCTTTCTTTCTGTGAGAATGATCATATTAGTGTTAGTTACTTTTCGGTGTTGGTAAATCACCGAAGAACTTTTTTTTAACAAGTCATTATACGAAAACGATAGGACACAAATAACACTTTAAACAACGAAAAAGTTATCAGAAATAACGTTCGCAATTAGAACAAAATTAGGTATTGATAAAATATGATTTCTAATTTGCTACAAAACAGCTGTCTCCCGATGTAAAGAGACATTTTAAAAAATCGATAAAAATAATGGTTTAATCATCCGATGATTAAGTACGGCACTACGTAAGTTTAACTTACAATTAAGAGCGGCTCCCGGCCAGAGAGAGGTTGTCAGTTCTTCCCCAGCAGTCAAGACACAGACACACTAATTGTGTATTCCAACTGACTGCTCCGGGGCCGCTCTCTCAGCTATACGGAAACTAGCCGAGGGCGCGTGTCTCGTGACTACCCGCGACGAGTGCATAGTGCTTACGTTGTTACAACTGAAATACGTCGAGTTTACAGTGCAAAACAATTGCGATATCAAATTATTTTAACCGTAAAATTCTTAGAATCCAGATGTTGATAATAAGCTGAAAATCAAATATACGAAATTCGGGAGGAATAAGTCTCCAGTTTCTCTTTATTGGACAGAGGAGCTTATGAAAATTCACGAGTGTATGGTAGGTCAACCAAAATTTCATGATTTTGGTGTTTGGAATATCACCCCAGGTAAGTTTACTCGTGTTCAGAATTTCAACAGATTGCCTCTCAATCAACTACTGAAACTAACATTAGAATTGAATATAAACAATATACGTTAAATAATGTACTGTTTATGTAGCATTTAACAAAATATTTATCATGTGTAACATATGAAGGTTTTGTTTTATATTCCAGTCATTTTAAAACCTTGAATAACATTGTAGGAGTTATCAAATCCTGGTAACCGCGAAAACCTGGTCACTTGACTGAGATAACCTACCCTGCCCCAGCGAGTGAATTTTCGCAAGCGCCTTAGGTAGTAAATATGTACATAAACCACTCGGCTAGGCTAAACTTATCCCTGTTTCAGCGACAAACAATATTACTACTAAATCAACAATATTTTCATTTTATATTACCTGTTATGTATTATTCAGGTGTCAAACTGAGAGATGATTATTTAATTTCCACTACAGCAAACATTTTCTCCTTGTTTACATAACCATTGGTCGCCGCCATATTTGCACTGAAATGTAGAACTGTCTCCAGAGAGGGTGCGGGAAATATTACTCTCTGTGCGCTCTCGGCGGGTGCGACTAGGGACTGTATCTATAAACGGCATTCGAATGACAACCAACTGCTTTTCCTATAGAGAAAGCATTGGTGAGCAGTTGGTTGTCATTCGAAAGCCGTTTATAGATATGGCCCTAGGACTCGCAACTGGAATACGCGGAACTCGGCCAGTGCGCACTGGTAGCAGTCCAGACCTAGTACAGGAATACGTCATATAAGAGTTAATGCCCAAGGAGTAAGTGTAAATCAGTGTAGGTGGGTCCTGATAAAGTGAGTAGTTTTGACACCATGGTTACGTTTCTCCGTTCAGATAATTTGTAGTTTA
This sequence comes from Medauroidea extradentata, assembly GCA_003012365.1. Taxonomy (NCBI): domain Eukaryota; kingdom Metazoa; phylum Arthropoda; class Insecta; order Phasmatodea; family Phasmatidae; genus Medauroidea; species Medauroidea extradentata. Next base: position 10,272 of record PNEQ01092084.1, read on the forward strand.
TTTGCTCTTTTTAATATAAACAAAGCTAAGTACCAACGGAAGTTTAAAACTATATAGATTTTATTGTACTCAAAGCTTAACGTCTGTTGTCACAATTAATAAGGTTCTGTTAGTTATTTATGTAAGCAAGATGATTTTCCAAAGTGCTCACTTGATCTCGAGCCATCTAAACCAGCCTCGTCACCAGCTAGTCATTGACTACTCCACCCTGCGAGCAAGGCAAATAAAAAACTCGAATTGAACAGCAGGTGCTCAGTCGTATCTTAGTTTAAGGCCACTCTTGGTAGTTTTACATATTGAAAATATATATATTTTTTAAAGCAGCACAATATTTCATATCGAAGAATCTTTTTGCTTTGTTACAAATATATCATAATGTGTATCTAATTTTTTGATAACCACAAACCTCGCAGTTTTTGTGATTTTGGCACCCAAAGTATCACTTTTTTTTTACGAAAATAAGCCAATATCAACTAAATTTATTTATTTGCGAACGAACGATCAGCATTATTTTGAAAAACGGTTGCATACATCGTATGATTGCTTTTCGTCTTAAATTTTTTTCGAATCAATGCGTTAAAATTTTTTTGAGTTTTTTTTGCACCAATGAGAAAAAAAAATACCTATAGCACGGCCTTAGTATATTCGTTGCGGCTTGTGCCTGTGCTGTGTTAGGCATGTCTAAGTTAACTGTAGTTTATTATCTCAAAGTGAAGCTGGTAGATGGTATGTTTAAAGGAAATAGTTCTAATGAAGAAAGTAGAGATAGGTTAGACAGAAGGTAATCAGTACCAACGTAAATTCTACGAAGATTCCGTTACTTAGTTTTAAATTTTGTTCACCTTTAAAAAAAATCTTGTAGCTTGTGAGAACCATTTTGCTCTCAAGGGCTTTTCGCGCTACACTTTTTCTTTGTAAGCCGTAATCGCTATTGAATGCCTCGTGTCGGTGACATACAAATCCCGACCAATTACCACCATATAAAAAAGAAATATCTCGCCGGTTGGAGAAGCGAAGGGTCATGATCTGACTCGAGGCCGGGCGCGCACAAAGAGAAGCGGCAACGCTGCGAGACGAGGACGTTGGTGGCTTCCTTGGACAGGGAGGAGATTTTTTTTCTTCAATAGAGACTCTTCTCTATAGAAGAGGAACACCCTCACGATCTCGCCATCTGGCGAGGCCCGGGCAAACAGGAATAAAATACCGGCCGACCCGACCAGCACAATAGGCACTGACATCTCCCTCCCACGTATCGCAGGCTACACACCTTGCCGCTCGAGAAACTGATGAAAAATTCCGTATAACGGTCTTTGAAGTGCGCAGTACTCGGGGAAGGGTTTCATTGTGCCCCGTAACGCCGAGGATACTGCTTTGAAACTGGCGTGTTTCAACTCCACTGAGCATCTAGCATCCAGGATCGCCTACGTTAAGTTCGAGTAAAGAGACGGTGAAAATGTTGTGTAGAGAATTCAGTCAGTTCATTTCCACAATACGTTCACAGAGATAAAAATAAAATGGGTTTACTGGGTTTTATATGCCAGTTCGTTCCGAGAATATCATTTCTTTGTGCGCAAATTTTTCCATAAAAATCGGTTTTACCTTGAATGGTTATACAAAAAAAAAACCTAACAAAAACTGTCACCCTAGTGAACTATGTTTCGTATAACGTCAGTAAATTTTGTACCTTCTGAAAGCCACAACTGTTATCATTATTTTCTCTGTTTCATTTGCAATTGGGACAAGTTAGAAACTAAAGAAGTGTTTTGGACATATGCCATTGCAGCAATGGTGTATGTCCAAAACACTTATTTAGTTTCTAACTGAACATAAGGTATAGTATACATCTCAGGTCTATTTTACTACTAAATATGTCTACTGACCAGTAGGGGATTCCTGCAGGAAGGAAGGGGGTCATGGAACCTGGACCCCTCCCCCTTGACCTTATGTATAGGTTATGCTTTAAATATCACAATTTTTTTAAGTGGTACATTCAAATTTTGTTTTGAAAGCACCTTAAGTAACACCATTTTGCACCTTAAAAACAAAATTTGTTTTCCGGGTGAGGCCACCCGGACCCCCGTTCTTTGACTCGGGGTGAGGTCATAGTTACTTTTTAAGGAATGCCCCCCCCCCCCCCCCCCGCCTTTCCAATTTCCAATTCCATCATTAAAATACCGAGAACCTTATATCATTCGATTTTTGTTAACACCAGAGAATAAATTAAAACCTTACTTTTCTTATTCTTGGATGGGCCACCAATGTTATATTTTCATTTTTGCTCACCTTACAGAAGTCTCTGGGTCAAGGGAGGAGAATACACAAGAAGGGAGTAGAAACAATACAAGACGTAGGTAACAGAAGTTTATTAAGTGGAAGCTCTAGAAATACAACAATTACAAACATTAGTACGGAAGTAGAGATAGGATAGACAAGATGTATGGTAGGGATCGCTCACAGCCATAAACCAGCGGAACTCACCACGCTGGCTGCAGATCGAAGCTGGGAGAACAGGTCTTCGACTTCTTCCCTCGCGCCGTGTCCGCAGATCCAGGATCGATCCCCGGGACGATCGTCCTCGTAGTCGAAGAACATCTCCCCGAGCCCCTTAGCATGCTGTTCTTTCCATTCTTCGCGCCCCCACCAGGTCGTTAAATCCTTTTTTCTGATTGGTTCTTTTCTAGGTCCAGGTTGGAGCCTTCCTTGTTGGTTCAAGACGATTTTGCACGTAACTCCACAAATCATCACTTCCTTGGCCTACAGTCAGTTGCGGCAATCCACATGAAGTTTGGATTAATAGTTTATCAAACATCCACTATGGCCGTTTTCCTTCGCCGATGCCGCCGCTGTCGCGGGATTGTGAAACCATAACGTCATGTTACAACATGCAGGCGTTACCTTACTATTCGTGTACTCAAGAATTGACAATTATTATTTGCATATTTACTTAATACAACGTTATTTAAAAGCATTTATTTTATAAATGAACTTGACACAATATGACTGAAACATTTCAAATAAAGCAGTACTTCGAACAGTTTCAAGCGAATAGTTACCAAAATACTCCAAGCACACTTAAGCGGCTGATATGAGGAAACTAACAAGAAATACTAAGCTGTCACCATCATAATTTGTACATACACGTTATTTCTGTAGTCCTACGAGTGTAATAAAAATTATGCCTAGTGGTAAATATTTTAATTTAGCATTCAACACAAATGTATATGTATAACACTACACATATAAATAATATACCGTAGAAGCCACTACGGGTATATTCTTCTGTAAGGATTTATGTTCCTAAGTCAAGTTGAGGGGTCATGACTGTGATTGGTTCGTGGTTTCGAGTGGCGATTTTCAAAACCTTCATTAATTTCTTCATTGTTATTCTTTTGCGTGCCACACACTGCCTTGGCTTATATTAGCATCCTTGCTTTTGACCTTGTGATACTGCGGCATTTTGGGAATATCAGTACTGTACTTTTACTCCTTAAATTACGTTATTAACTATTTGAGTTATGTTCCCACCAACTTAAACAATGCAAATTTGATAAGCCTTCGAGATCTGTAATTTCACTTCTTCATTCGCTGTCAATATTATTGAAGACTAACTGGTACCCACAACTTCGTTTGCGGGTATTCAATTTAATGCGATAAAATTTCTGAAACAAAAATTTTTGAAAAGTGTTAAATTGGGCAGAATGTTGTTAAGGGTCATCAATGTCTGGTTTAGAAACATTCTGAAAAGAAATTTTTTTTACGAAATATTTTGGGAATCCCGTTCTTCCACTGTAACCCGTTTTGCCTCCCACCTCCTCCAAAGTGTAATTTTTTTTTGGTAGAAACCTTCGCGGGCGCCTACAGAACTCAACAAAAATGGATTTCATTAAATTAAAATACTTTTGCGAAACCGGCCCTCTCCTATATCCCATTTTGAACCCTCTCCTCCAAAAATTATTTTTTTTTTCGACAGAAAACTTTGCGGACGCATGCAGAACTACTCACCAAAGTTTTTTAGTTCTTTTACTAAGTTTTTTGGGTAGCCCTCTCCTCAGTTTTGCTGCCCTGCTTCCCAAAGGAAAAAAAAAACATTTTTTACGACAGAAACCTTCCCAGGCGCACGCAGAACTCTTGAAATTTATTTGTTTTAATTTTTTTTATATCTTGTTTTGGCCCTCTACTTCATTTGCCTTCCCTTGTCAATACATTTTTGTAGAAATATTTGTAGGTGTAAGCAAACCTTACCATGATTTCATCGCAATCTGATGACTGGTATAGAACCGCATAGAAGACGAACAAACAATAATTTTTATTATATAAGCTTGAAGTCCGCCCGTGGCATTGCCCGCGTGTATGTGAAAAACTGTCTTACGACTATCGCTGCTGAACAACTATCCGGGTTTTTATAGTCATATCAAAACAGACCTTGAATATAAAAGAGTATACGAATTGTATAAGTACACAGCGCGCCAGCTTAGATGGCGAGTGGCAGATACTGAGTGAAGGGCATATTCAAGGAATTCAAGCAGCAGGCCGCTGCAAAAACACCTAGTAGCCTATAAATACCGTAATGAAATCGACCTATGTAAATTATCCATTCGAATTTAAAACGGTAGTAATATTATATGCAACACATTCCAGCTCGTTACCCGCCAACTTACATGGTGCGTGTTGCAGTATACGTGGTATGATGACTCATTTACCTCGAGTGCGACCACTGATAACAGTGCCCTCAATACACGTACAATAGAAAGTTCAATGAAAATAAATAAAATATTCAGTCACTGGGCGCATAGATGTTGTATGTAACGATGTAATTGCACAATGTTAACTTCCCTAATTATTTATCTTATTTGTTCTAATATAACGTCTTTGATTTTTTAAAGTCGTCTGCTTTGAAATGTTTACGAAGACATGACAAAGACCACGTTCCCCCCCCCCCTGATATTTGACAGTTAATTTATCAGTATAAAAACTGCGATAATTAATATGGGGTAGCTGAAAACCAATTTTATGTATTTTCGCCCCTTTGGTGATTGAATTTTGCAGAATCATACTATCACATGTTAAAAACATTTGTAAAAGTATCCAATTGGAATGAAATTCACGACGTTAACCCATTGAGCCAAAGCGTAATCAACGATTCATTAAAAATATATATTTCATTCCTTCACAGTCCTAAGAGTTCGGATACAGAAAACTGAAATCTGTTTACGGGCATTTACGTATTCATCATAATAAGGCGAAAAACTTCTATATTCGATAGTTTTCATGGATTTATCTAAATCATATGTCATGTCTTTTCACAAGGGTTCGAATTTCCAAAATAAACTTCATAGACAGTTTAGGCTATTGTATGAGCGTCACTTTTCAGTGGTAACCATGACGATAGCCCGTAGAGTTCGAAGTATATAGACGATTAACACCTTTCACCCTGTTTCATCACTTTTCACCTCCTTAGGTGACATATTTCGAAAAAAGCAAAAACCTTATACAGGATTATAAAAAAAAAAAAAAACACCGACAACGCTTAATATGGTGTGCGGGACGATAAACTGATCATAATCGAAGAGTGAACTCATGTCCGAAAACGCACGGCGTGAGCGCAGTAGAACGTCAATGTTAGACAACTGGTGTCATTGGTTGCAATCCGTTTTGGTCTCCAAAACAGGTACGGAACCGTTTAGCTAACGATGTGACCGTAATAATATTCCTGCGCATGCGCTACTCGATACACATGACTGAGTTACGTTTAGTAGTCTTTCAGTGCAGTGCCGTGTTTGGCAGCAGTCGACATGTACCAGTACACAACAAAGGAAATGACCTACATGGTGCCATATGCATTGCAATGGTCGAGCTGCTGCACGACTGTATGCGGAACGTTTTCCAAACAGACATACTCCACATCGTTATTTGTTCGTGGCCATTGAGAGACGACTAAGAGAAGCCAGAAAGTTCCACGTTTGTAAATATACAGTGTAACTTGTGCTTGTTACTTACATGTACCGCAGTAATACTACTGTACAGCAGTTGTGTCGAACGTTTACAATGTTATCCCTTTGTTAGGTGCCAAAACGTGATGCGGGTCGACCACGTTCGACTCGAACACCTCAATTAGAGGAGGGTGTGTTGAGACTGGTCGAAGAGAACCCATCAACCAGCACTCGGCAAGTGGCACAGACGCTGCACACATCTCAAAATAAGGTGCAGCAAGTTGTTCACTACCAGCTGCTACATCCATACCATCTGCAAAAAGTCCACGCATTACTGGCGGATGACTACCCACAACGAGACCAGTCAGCGGAGTGGTTTTTACAACAATGCATACTGCAGCCACAATTCCTGAGCTTGGTGCTATTCACAGACGAATGCTCCTTTAACCGCAACGGAATTGTAAACCTACATAACATGCATGTTTGGGAGGACGAAAATTCATGTGCGCAGGTGGTTCACGGTCACCAACACAGGTTAAGTATCAACGTATGGGCTGGAATAATTGCGGACCATATCATTGGTCCATATCTACTGACAAACAGATTAACAGGAGCGATATACCTCAAATTTCTCAGAGATATCTTGCCTACCTTATTGGATGAAGTGCCGCTGCAAATGCGACAGGTCATGTGGCTGCAACACGACGGAGCTCCAGCACACTTTGATAGAAATGTGAGGATTGGTCGAGGCCAGTACGATCACCAGATCTCACACCACTCGACTATTTTCTGTGGGGTAGTATGAAAGCCTTGGTGTATGCTCCTCCTGTAATATCAGAGGTCTACCTCATAGGACGAGTACATGGAGCGATTGAAATCATTTCCAGGCAACCGCAATTACTGGATCATGTGTGTGCAGCTCAGCGTTGCCGATGTAGATTTTGCATTGACGTCGGAGATAGACAGTTTGAATCCCGTTTGTAACCTGCTTTTTGTTGCATACTGTTTCTTCGTTTTATTGACTACGTGTCGCACGGACACTTTTTTGGTCTCCTGCGCCCACGCCGTGCGTTTCCGGACATGGGTTCATTCTTCAGTTATGATCAGTTTGTCGTCCCGCACCATATACTAAGCGTTGTCGGTGTTTTTTTAATCATTCTGTATAAGGTATTTAAGTAAGCATCAATCTTAAGCAAATATCGAGTCGATGTCTAAAAGTTCAGTGGGATCGATGTATATCGATAATGAATCGAAAAAAAAATTTACTTTTATTTTACATTTTTGGAGTCGAATTTGGAAAATATCCTGAAATTAATTTTTTGGGTCTTTAAGTAAACATCATTTTGAAGCATACAGCACTTCGATATCTCGACTGGTTCGATGGCTATGGAAGAATAATCTAAAACAAATTTCACGTCTTTTCACCCACTTAATTAAAGAATTTGAAAATGTCGTGAAGTCCTATCTTAGGTATTAGTAAACGTATATAATTGAAGTAAAAATCTCACAACGGCCCATTGGGTTCGAGTTGTACAGGCGATTAATAAAAAAATCCCCCCCTCCTTCTTACTCCTTGCGAGAAACATTTCGAAAAATCCTAAAACTAGTTTTTTTCGGTATTCATTTTGAAGTGAAAAGTAACTCTGTTATCCCCAATGGTTCGATAGATATCGATAGTTAATCGAAAACATGTTTAAGTTTTTTTCACCCTCTTAAAGGTTGAATTGCGAAAAATTCTTAAATTGTTAAACTGTGTTTCTTGGCGGTGTGTAATCGAAGGTGTCAAGTTAGGACGTGTGTGCTCCGCACGATACACCACCCGCTACGGTGGGAATATAGCAATTGGAAACCCAATTCGTATCCTAAACCGTAAGGCCCGTCCAAGGATAAGAATGACGTACTCGTGTTTCGATCTTCTTGGATCTCTTCAGGTAAGGGTAGGTTGCAGATTTCAGCAACCACCTTACGACACGGTTTACAGATTTTCGTAAACTTAGAGGTTGGCGTGAAAGGTAAAAGAAACTTGACACCTTCGATTCTTAAATTGGTTAATACGCATTTTTATGATTGGATCATTGAAGTAAAAGTCATAACGATAGGCCATCGGATTCAAGCTATGTAGGCGAATCTTAGAAAATACATTTCACCCCTTTTTGCCCCCTTAGGGGTCGAATTTAAATAAAATTCATTCTTCGTGCTTGCCTACGACATAAAAGGAACCCGCACAAAAATTTCACGTTTCTAGGCCCAGAGGTTCGGGCTGCAGTTTGATATGTCAGCCAGTCATTCAGATAGTCAGTGAACTCTTTTATACATAGAGATATTCAGCACATTCACAAACACGTTAATCGAGTACTAAAATAATGTGTATTTTGTTAAGAGATAATATAAAAGGAACATACAATTGGGGAGCGTTCTTAACACAATATTGACTATAAAAATAGCAAATTTAAACGTTTTTTGTTAAAAAATAAATGAGGAAATAATGATGTCATTAAAAGAATACACTGAAACATTTTACTGTTTGATGTATTGCAGTAACCAATATTTACAATAAATTACTATATGTAATTGTGCTAACTGCTAAATATAAATAAAATCGACAAAAATATATCAAAAAAATTAAAAAGTACTTAAAATTTTATAACTTATATTCAGTTGAAGAGTTTAAGGAAAATTTACGTTTACATTGTATTTTAATATTCTTCTTTTTTATACGCTTTCTATTTGTCGTGTTTTATAGAAGTAATGTAGATATAAGCACAGTCAAATTCACGTCATGTAACATGCTGGTTTTTATGTCAATATTTCATTGTAATTTATATTGTAAGAAGTAATTAAATTTTGCATTTTTTTATGGAGGCTTAGCCTCTTATCATTCTACTTGACAGCTTCTACATCCCAAGAAGATAATTTCGATCTACTAGAGAAGGCTTTAGAAAATAAATAATTTTTATCAATATTTGTTATTATTTTTTGTTGCATGATAACTTGTGATAGAAAAAATTGTGGCCTAGTATTCACGATAAACAAAACCGGCCTACCATTTGCAAAATATGAACTGAACTACTTTTCTGATTGGAAACAATTCTAAGTTAGGTTTAAAAAAGAAAAAATTCCAGGTCTCACTTTTTATAAAAATCGTAGTATATATCTACTTTTAATTTTTTTTATTTTTAATTTATTAAAAATTTTTTTGATAAAGTGAAATATAACGTCAAAATCTTTACATTACTGCTAGCGTTTTTTAAACTGTAATAGCATTATTTAATTTATCATAACTGTTTCTATTAGAAAAATATATTTGTATCCAAATACGTGTATTTTCTATTTTTTGTATTCTACATTCTACGATATATAAACTCATTTAACAGCTTTTTACCACAATACTAAAACAATTTTCAAACTACGCAATTAAAAATTGTTTCATTGACGTCTTGTGGTGAGCAAAAATCTAGTCTGCTTTGTGCTTCAGTGTAGTTTTGTTTTTAAATGAAATATTTCTTTCTAATCTGTACTGCTAGGAAAATATCACAATATGAACCCACAGATAAGAACTTTTTCTATTGTCTTGACGGTTGGGTAACAAATTTATTCAAGGTTGCGAGTTAGCAGAACGTTGTGTGTTTTCATCCCTTGTTATTACAAAGTATCATCTGTATTATGTGTACGTAATAACGAGCGGCAAACTTTAGAAGAATTGTTAGTTAGTAAACTTATCTTCATTAAGTAAGAATTGATTACAAATAACATCAGTTGGAAAGTTTTTAATTATCTATGTAGCTACTGAAAACGTAAGGTTGAATTAGGTAACTAACTCTGGAAAGTATAAAACGGAGCAATACGAACGAGAGAATGTTTTCTCACCGAGTGGCACAACAGAGCTATGATTCGCGAATATATAAGTACACCAATATTTCTGTATATTTCTTTATATTTTTATATATGGTGTGCTGACTCCCTTCACAAGTGGAGCAATACGATTGTGGCGCAGAGAAGGAAACTGTTTCCCGTGTTATTCAAGAATGCCCTCTGCGAGTTTTCCCTGGTGATCCAACAGAGTTTTTAACGATGACGGAGATATCACTAGATTGTATTCATGGACTAGATATGAGTTTGTAAAGCAATTACTGAAGCGATGTTAAGCCATACGCTAAATAAATATATTTTCTAACATGTTGTTGCACATTTTACCATTATTTGTGGGATCACAAAAATTTCTATTGGCCAGTGAATTGGTTATCATCTGTGGTTAACATAAATATGTGGCAACATAGATGTACGTTTTAGTTTTCAATCATTCACATTATACTTTATTAAAACTCTTTTCGTAGTCGATTTTCTTATTTAATTGGATAAAACAATCGTATATAAACAAATGTTGTTAAATTATGACTGGGTGCCGAAACTTAAGTTCGTTTTACATCTGTTGACACAGATTAATCACATTTCTTATAGGTAACAGAATATTTGTAACCTCTTCAAAGATTTTCGACAATCTTCGTAACGATATCAGCTTGAAAAATGTTCCGACTATTTATGAGCTTTTAAATATAAAAATAAAAAAAATGTGTGTGTGTTTACATATATGTTACTAGCTGGTTGGAAGTTTCTGGGGTTTTCAATTTAATGCGATAGTATTTCTGGAACAAAATAGTTTTTAATTGTGCTAAATGGGGCAAAATGATTTTAAGACTTTTACATGTTTGCTGATTTTTTCAAGGCAGTAAATACTATGATTTTAACTAATTATGAAATTAGCAAAATTCTGGTTAGTTGACTTTTTAGCCGAAACCATATAATTTCTTCTTTTGAAAAAAATTAGCTATCACTGCAAAAACCATTTTAAACAAAACCGCCAAATAGATTTTTGATATGTGTTCTTGTTCAAACTTTAAATACATTAACTATCGCCAAAACAGTAGAAACAAGAGAGCATTGCCTTAAGTGTCATTAATGTCTGTATTAGAAAATTTTTGAAAAGGATAATTGTTCCACATTTTTTTGTATCATATTCTGCCGCTATACCCCATTTTGCCTCCCACCTGCCACGAACTATAATTTGTTTTTGTAGATACCAATCTTTTTTTTTTTAATTACATGAACATATTTTTGGGGAACCCGTACTGCCCCTATACCATATTTTGACGCACCTCTCTCCAAAAGGACGTTCTTTCAGCTAAAAAAAACTTTGCGGACGCACACACAACAACTCACCAAATTTTAAAAGGTTTTTTACTAAGTTTTTCGGGTGTCACATTCTGCCCCTCTACTTCGTTTTGCCTCCCTGATTAAAAAAATAACTCAAACAACTCACAAAAGTTTATTTGTTCAATAAATGTTTGCCTTCCCCTGCTCAATTTTTTTCCAGAAATTTCATCGCTGTTGGGTGGCATAGAAGACAAACAAATAATCATTTTTACGACATAAGCTAGCAGTCCGCATGCGGCATTGCCCGCGTGTGTTGCTCGTAACAGCGAGTATTTACTTCAATTGAAGGATCTCTTTGTACGCTAGATTAGCAGCTCGGCCATCAAGTGTTAGGATATACAAGCTCCATGTTGAGCTTACTCTGCATCTGGCTTCGTAGCTATAGCTGCCATGTGAAAAACTGTCCTAAATTAATCCCTGCCAATCTTAACAACTGTCCCGGGTCTTATTTACAGTCATAGCAAAACAGACATTATGAGAGAATACGAGGTATGATGAATCGTTTTCTAGCGCGATTTTTGAAGGCAGTGTCCTCAATACTTACCGTCTATAAAGTTAACTATAAATAAAATATTCAGTCACTGGGCACACCTTATGTAATGGTACAATTGCAGAATGAACTTCCGTAAAAATTACTTCTCTAATGCTGTACTTGCTTTTTGGATCTCCAACGCCCCCCCCCCCCCCCCCCGGCCCACTACTCGGGGTCATTTGAGAGATATTTTCTCATAATAAAAACTGAGCTAATTATTTTTCGTATTTATGTAAGAATCATTCTGGAGCAAAAATATCTCAATATCTCAACTGGTTGGTAGACATAGAATGAATGAAAACAAATTTTGCATTTTTTCACACATTTTTAGTATTCGAACTTTGCAAAATCTTACAGTCACTAGAGGTACGTCTATTTCGCGGATTCATCTGGCAGCAGCCTAGACTTGTCAGTCCTATACACCCACTGGCCATAATCGATTATCTATTGGCTTATAACCGTACAAGCAGGTAGCAAGTGATAGCACTTCGCATTATTTCCTTATTTACTACTGGCTTGCAGTAGTCAAACGCGTTTCGTAACAGCCGCCAGCAAGTCACAGACATGACAATGAAGTATACGTAATTGGCGTTCAACCTGACCTGGAATGTATCTGCGAAATTTACGTACCTCTAACAATCACGTGTTAAATTTTTTTATAAGTATTTAATTCAAGTGGAAATCACGACGACAACCCATTATGTTAAAGTGTAATCGACGATTCATTAAAAAGATATTTCATTCCTTCGGATTTAGATAAGTTCTGAAATCTGTTTACAGGCATTTACGTACTATCGTCATAAAACAAACAGCAACTTTATACCTTGACAGGTTCCATAACATTCACGAATGTATCTAAAACTCATTTCCATATCTTTTCACCCCCTTAGGGTTCGAATTTAGAAGGAAAAAAAACAACGTTAACAATAATTTACTTGTATGCGCGTCAAATTTAATTGGAAACCGTGACGACAGCTCGTTGATTTTAAAATATGTAGACGATTAGTGATTAATTGAAATCAACACCTTTCATCCCGTTTATTAACTTTTCACCCCCTTAGGTGTCAGATTTCGAAAAATCAATCAACTAAATTTCAAATATTTAAGTAAGCTTTTATCTGAAGCAAAAATCGCGTGAGCATCTGAATATTCAGTGTGTTTTATGTATATATATATATAGCTCACGAATCGAAAACACATTTTACTTTTTATTTTTTTTATATCTTTGGTGTCGAATTTCGAAAATATCCCGAAATATATGTTCGGTATTTACGTAAACATCATTCTAAAGCAAACAGCGCTTCGTTATTTCGATAGGTTCGATTGTTTTAAGAATAATCAAAAACACATTTCACGTCTTTTCATCCCCTTAATTGAAGGCTTTCGAAACTTCTTGAAGACCTGTGTTATATATTTGTATACGTGTCTAATTGAACTAAAAATCACGACGATAGCCTATTGCATTTGAGCTGTACCGACGATTAATATAAAATTTCCCCCCCCCTTTTTTTACTCTTTGGGAGTAGAAATTCTAAAAATCGAATAACTTATTTTCGGATATTCACATCAGCATCATTGTAAAGTAAGAGGCAGCTCTGTATCACAAAGACTTCGACGAATATTGATAAAATTGATCGAAAACACATTTCACTTTTCTTTTTGCCCCCATAAAGGTAGAATTTCAAAAAACTTCGTAAATTGGCTAATATTCTTTTTTATGATTGACCCATTGAATTTAAAGTCACAACGATAGGCCGTCATGTTCGAGCTTGGTAGACGAACATTATAAAACATACATCACCACTTTACGCCCCCCTTAGGAGACGATATCGAATAATCCCTTCTTAGTATCTACTCTCCTACAACGTAAAGGGAACCTACATAAAAATATTTCACATTTATAGGTCCAGCGGTTTGTTGGGCTGCAGTTTGATATGTCAGTCAGTCATTCAGTCAGTCGGTCAGTGTTCTCCATTATACATAGAGACTATGTGGGATGGTGATAATAGTAACGACATTTTCAGTCTGAAAACTAGCTCATAATTTTAAAAAGTATATTTTAGTTGAATAAAAACCCGAATTTCAGTTTGAAAACAACGACAATGAACAGTTCCCTTACAAGGGACATGCACACCATGCGAAAGAGGAAACCTCGCAGTAACTGTGTTATTTTCCCCTTACAACCCTTGCCAAGTAACTAATAGCTTCAACTGATCGAGCATTGACCCTTACACTCTTCATCACTCATAATGGTCTCATCTATCACTGTTATTCTTTATTTTTCCACCAGTTTTTTTTATTGTGTAGTCTTGCTCTCGTGGGAGAAGCCATACTCTTCCGCCGATTTATCGGTTCGCCCGTCGTCGCTTACTTTCTTCCTTACTCGCGTCATTGAGCACTGCTCCGCATTTGTCTTTTTTCCTTTTCCGGCATTTTCTTCGACACCCGAAGAATTGTTCTCCGAGCCAACACCAGGCTAGAACCGTTTACAGCAGCTGTTACAGATTAAATAGTTAAATAACACAGTGAAAGTATCAATAAGATTCGGACTTATATGTTAATACAAGTCCTCTCATGATGATATTTTACTTGCTAGAGGCAGTAAAAAGAGAAGCGATATATACGACACTGGCACGTCAAGAATAATGACGCCTTAATGTGCGGGGCAACAAATTGATGTGCAGGGTTTCCAGAACATTCTTTTTTCGTTTGGGACTTCCAAAAATGCCACCGTTCACGTTCTTAAAATGTGTTGTAATGTGCGGGAAAGTACGTTTTTGTTTTACGAAACTATTCCACATGTGCCCACTGTACAAATGTACGGAAAGGAAATACACTCTGGACAAGTACGAAATGTAATTTTTACGACACCATACTGTTTAGAAGCCATCCATCATGAGCTAAAAATTGCCTTTACAGACTATCGTACTTCAAAAATGTAATAACCGGATGTATACGAAACTCTGGTAATAGTCGTGCACTGAACTTTGCTACATACGTTTCGCCAATAGAATTATATGGTCATCGCCTTAAGTCCCAAACTAAAAATGGATTGGTTCAACGAGCTGAACTAGTGTGCAAGATTCCAGACATTCCATTTTAATACGGGATTTAAAAAACTCACCATATAATTTTATCGATGGAAATTGTAGCAAAGTTCAGTGCATGTTTCTAAGTTTCTTATAGGCCTATATCCTGTTAGTACATTTTGAAGTACGTCTGTCTGAAAAAGTCATGTTTAGCTATGTTGGAAGGATTAGAAAGAGCATTTTTAATTAGCATGGTGTTAAGTTATGTAAACAACGTGGGGAGATCAGTACAGTACTTAGTAGTTCCACCTAGGGTTGAATTATTTACTGCCAGGGGCGTCATTTAGGGGGGCAAGGGGAGGCAAATGCCCCCCCCCCCCATAATTTAGAATTTTTAAGTGTATAAAATATTTTGTGTATTTTGTTATTTAAATAATGCTAACTTAAGTACATAAAACTTAAGTTTTATTATTAAAGTTTCTAATTTATACATGCTTAATTAATAAAAAAAGTTGCAACAAGGTCATTGTCATCGAAAGAAAAATCTTGCCCCCCCCCCCTAGTAAAACTTGAAATGACTGCTATACAGGAAGTACAGAAACAAACACATAATAAGCACAGCACGCGAATCCTGGGCTAAATTGGAGATGAAAATGTTAGTGGCAAAATGCTGTAAAATGATTTTTTAACTTTTTACGCGCACAATGTGGCAACATAGCACTATAGTAAGTACCTTATTGCGCTCCATAAATATAATATTTATATTACTACTACTGTTCTGACCTGCATATTATGGATGTAGGTTAAATCCCCGAGCAGTCCAAACGTGATCCTACGTTTATTCGACGTAACATGCATAAAATAATATCTGGACTTGGAGCGCAAGAGGTAACATGTTCCGTGCAGTGGTGCCACATTGTGCACGTGAAATGTTGACGTACAGCATTTTTCCACTAACATTTTCTTCTCCAATTCAGCCCAGGATTCGCGTGGTGTGCTCAATATGCGTTTGTTTCTGGACACCCTGCATACACGACGCGGCACTCAGAGAAGTCTCTGGATAATCGTTTGTGAGATCTCCGTCCATGCTACTTCGATGCCTGCATTGCTGAGAATATTCTAAAGATCAGTTTTCGTTGGGCTACAGAACAACACGTTGCTACACAAGGGCCATGTTTTGAAAGTAGACGTTACTGCTCGATAACAAAGCATCAAACGTTCAAATTCCTGACGGCAAAAAAAGAAATAGTTGTATGCAACAAAAGAGTGGCTACCCTTGTTATATTCGTTACGGGATGAGGTGTTAGTTCCGGTTTTCAATTAGGTTGGCGTCTAGGTCAAGTAACACATTATGCCAAGAATTTTAATTTAATTTCACGTATTTTCCCGTTCTTTTTTTGTTGCAAAAATACAATTCAAAATCATGATTTTGAGGATT
>PNEQ01092084.1:26511-49920 GCA_003012365.1 Medauroidea extradentata
GGGGGGGGGGGGGGGGGGTATTATGAGAAATATATTCTTACGCTGAAAAAATAAAATAAAATTGAATCCCTCTCCTCCCGTCTAAAGAAACGTATTTAGACTCCTATGTCAATTAAAGAAACCACACTAATTTCAAAATTTACACTGAGACTTGTAACTGTGATCATCAGTCAGCACATTACATGGACTTTACGAAAAATAAATAAAGTGATAGATAATCAGTTAATACGATACAGCATAGACTGAAAAGAGTAATTTTCATGTAGCTACTGATACCTTTAATTACAAATTCAGAAACACCCAGAAGCAAATTGAAATTATTTAAAAATATTCTTTGGGAAAGAAATATATAGGTATGTACAATAATTTTGTATACCTAATCTCTCAAGACACAACAGATGTGAGTGTACACAAAATTCGGGTTGAATGTGTGGATAAAATAATATTATGTACAAGCTTACAATAATTTTTATAACGCGATTGCACGTCAGACTTTATTCGTAAGTCAATATTTCTTATGTAAAAGAAAATTGTCATAAATTGCTGGTGAATCAGCACAAACATAAAAAATTGGGTCAATAAATTTATAGTTTCTTGCAGCATAATTTAATTTCGTTTATTTTTCTTATATATCCTTTTTATGTATGTGTGGATCGTGCAGTCTACACGGTGACTCGTCACTTGGGCTCAACTGAACACAAATAAATGCCACTTCCGGGGTCGAAGACTTGACCCTAAGTTGAAGAACTTTATTTACAAACTCTCCTTCATGTGACGGCTGTACATTATGACTACAGCATCGAGGCGTCCATCACAAGAGATTACTTGTACCGAGTAACTTTAAATGAATAAATTTCTAAACTGATTCATACAGACTTTTTCATGTTCGTATATAAAGACATTTTCCTCGTAAAATCTTTATAGAGCGAACTAATATGCTGTAACACAGAATGCCACTATGACGGTCTCCTAAACGCCTCGTGACTGCCCGTTACAAACTGGCCGTTGAGCTGTCTTTATGAACAGCTGCAAAGGGAAAATGGCCTCTGTATTGAATTTTATGTTTTGCTGACAACTCAAGAGAGAATAAACACGAAATAAAAAGCTTACTGAACAGACAAATTTTCTGTGCAGTTCGAAATATTAGGTGTTTCATATAATGTCGGTATTGTCTATTTATGTATAATTTTTTGACAATATAAACTTATTTGTGGCCACAGAAAAGCCGATAAATTTAACACAAACAGACTGCTGTTAGTTCATTATAATAAATAAAAAAAATATTAAAATATTAACTACGAAGATTATTAAGTTAGCTTTAATACCACTACGTGTAATTTTAATGGTAAAATTAATAATAAATTTAATTAACAGTTTATTTAATAAAAGTGATGCGGAAATATTACTACTGAACCGATAAATTCTGGCTTTAATTCAGAGTTGACAGGTTTCTCAGACATATTTATATTTCAAAATGATGTACAGGTCTACAAAGAAATACTGACAAAATGTGGCATAGGCAAATATGAGTAAATCCTTTATTGCTGTTGTGAGTAATCTTGCAGCGAGCAAGAAGCTATCAATATTCTTAGTTAGTCTACTTTACTCTGCGCTCCGCAGATGCTAATAATTTTGACGAAATTCGTAGCAGCTTGTGTCATATGTAGGGACAAGGTAATATGGTGATTGTAACTGAATTTCAGGCAACTCACTAAGAGGAAATAAATACTTGCGTGTGTTTATTCAAAACTCGAACCAAAAATACTTTTAACACATCCGAGGCGCAGTCAGATACAGTTATAAGGAAGGCTTCAACTTTACTTGAAATAATTTCCGCGTTTTGGCAAAAGGCGCATCATTTAAAATATATTCATTGACGCACTTAAATCTGAGATTTGGCATGGCCAACTTTAGCACCACTGATGTCGAAAATTTGGGAGGGATTGGTTTATTGATTCCTGAGATACAACAAAAACATTACACACATGTCTCATACAAAAAAGTGAACCATGGAAGTCCTGTATAGACATATTTGATGCTCAACATACCGTCACTGTGCACAGTCCATAGTTGTACTCATAACCGATTTATTTGAACTCAGGTGGTCGAGCAGTTTCCGATATATTGCACTGAAATTTTATATATCCGTGCTACAAAATGTAACTGACCAGTAACAATATACAGGATTTTTGGCGACAACACCGATGTACTTCGCCAGGGTGTTCTGCAGTTCGTTGGCAACAAAAATGACATAAACATAGACAGGCTGTACAGCCTCATTTCAGAGTGACATAGACGTACATGCAAGGCAACACAAAGTTAAAGTACACATTTCTTTAATGCATTCGAATACATTCATGTAGAACGAGTTACACAAGCTTACGTAGGCCACGTCTTAGTTGCTGGTGTGTGGGTTGTAGAACAATGCCAAGAAAATTTACATGTGCTGAGTACGTAGCCATAGTGTTCGTGTACGACTACTGTGACATAACTGGACGTCATGCAGCAGCTATCAGTCCGAGGTGATAACCGATGTAACCAATCAGCTCATCCCAGGAGCGTAATTTCAGGTTTTCCTTAAGGGGAAGGAGAAGATTTTTATTTAGCGGAAGTAACCTTGTTGCATTTGGGAGAATGCTATTAGGAATTTTCATGTTGTACACCCGGTAACGTAAGTGGACTTTACGTCTTAAGGGCGCCGCCTACCCGCGCATGAGAGGCTCAAAAGCGACGGAGCAGTAAGGTCGACCTTGAAGCGCGCATCAAATGCCGCGTCGCCTCAACGAGCCAAGCGCTGAACTAGCGTGCAAGCTTCCCGCCGAACTGTTTTTACTATGGGACATTAAGAGGGCGTGGTACATAATTCAATTGTAGGTTTCTTGAAGCCAATTTGCGAAAAGTTAACAATAGCAATCCTAGACAATAGTTTTAGCCAACGTTTTAAACTAAATTGTTTCCAGTTTTACCAACTTTTGAGGCACAATCTCTGACGCCGGAACTCGTGCATTTAACTGCGGCGCAAGAGATCACGCGTAAAGAATGAGTAATTTTGGATAAATATTTACTCATAAAGTTAGCAAATACCATTATCTAGGATTGTCATTGAGTATTTTATCCATATTGGCTTCGAAAAAAGCATAGAAATCTATTGATGCTTTCAGCGTTTATTTATCTACCACGCACTCTTAAGCGGCGACCATATAATTTTATTGGTGGAAAGTCTGTAACTGAGTTCAGTGCAGGTCGCAATATGAGTTTCACATACATCCGATTAGTACATTTTGAAGTACGGAAGTCTGAAAAGGCCGTTTTTAGCCATGTTGGAGGGCTTAGATAACGTGTTTTTAATGAGCGTGCCATCTTAACAATTAGGTTCCGACCTTGTCTGAAGTTTATTTTCTTTTCCTACGTTGGCACAATGGGCGCACGTGGAATATTTTCGTAGAAAGAACCTGTTTACGAACACACTGCAACGCATTTGAAGCGTGGGTATGCGGCCGCCTTAACTGCGAGATCATTAAAGATGGTGACACACGTCTTGGTACAATGGCAGGAGCTGGGACAAGAGTCGGCCATGGCATCTGTAAGCATTCGCCTGGAGCGATTTCGGGAAACCATTTTAATAATAAAACTTAAGTTTTATGCATATATGTAAGTATTACTTCAATAACAAAACTTTCATACAAAAACAAATGTCACAATTTTTTTAAATCTAAATGATGGGAGGGGCAAATGCTTGCCCGTAAATGACGCCCCTGGCTCAGAAGTCGCCTTGTTGGTATGCAGTGGCAACGTTCCATTGGTAGATGCACATGTTTGTGGCGAAAACATCTTTGCAGCATTTGGTTTCAATACTTTACGTGCACATCTGCAGCTCTGCTTCATAGTCATAATGTTTAACTTTCGCTTGTCTTGGGCTTCTGCTGACAAATCTAAAACTTACGTTGTCACAATAACCTTATTCTCATTGGTGCAGTCAAATGACGTATGTGTTTGAACAAAGACACACTGCCAATAACCATGAACCACAGCTGTCGATGTGCACTTGAAAAAAAAAATGGTGCAAAAATATTTTCGCGACAAACATAGTCGACTGCATTAAGTAGATTAGCACTCCAGTTTCGTTCAAGTACGTTCCTGTAGCTCTGAAATGGAGCTACACAGTCTACTTGAGCATGTGATATTTTTGGCTCCCAACAAGCTGCAGAAAACGCTACCGAAGTATGTCGGATGGCTCGGGATGAGTCGTGGAACAATCTTTACCGCCCCAAATTCTTCATAATAGTAAATTGTAAAACTGTCGTATCCGAAAAATTCGTAATTTTATAATTATACACTGTCCTACTTTTATACATTACATTAATAGTAGTTTTTAACAAAATATTTTTTGGTTCTATAGTTTTCCTATAAGGGCATGTCGAAGTAGCGTTTTGAGTATTTTCGCTACTTACCCAAAGTAAAAACTACTCTAACAGTATGAATTAAATAATTTAGAGTAACAGTTAATGTATTAAACTACAGAATGACGCCTTTATTATTTCACGTAAAATTTATTTTAAAAATACAGGTAGTCAAAGATAACAACAATTAAGGCACAGTCAGGAATTTTTTTTAATAAAAACAATTTTTACTTGAGTTAAAAGGTGTCATTCTGCAGCTTAATGCATTTGAACGGGTGAGACGAAAAAGGAAAACATTCCATATTTTACCGAAAATGAACTGATATAGCCAAGTTGTACTTTATGTGTAGCTTCATTGATTCAGATAAAGAAAGAAAGGATTATAGAAATCCTTACAACGCTATAGAACTTTGAATTTTGAAGTTATATGTAAAAGAAAATCAGTCCCTTCTTACTTCAGCGTTACGGCATGACTGGCTATTCGCCGCGAGATTCGCTGCAGCAGTGTTTCATTTGTTTATGTAGTCTACAGTATTGTACATGTATAACATGTGGCATTGTAAATGTGTGGCTAGTACAGTGTAGGTATTATAACATAAAACATACCATTCTAGTAATTAACAGCACTTGTATTATGAAAACATATTTGTAAATTATTGTTTCTTCAGGTTTTAGAATGCCCTCGACTCATTGAGATTAAAAAGAAAAACATTCCTTCAACTTTGATTGCATATAACGTACAGTACATTAAATGTACTGTGTTTTTCAGGTAATGCTCCATTTCCTTAAATCGTAACAAACAAATGTCTAATTGTAAGTTTTCCCATTCAACTTACAATTCAGTGTCAAAACAGTTTTTCCTGTTATCCCTAAAGTTGGCCAATGTGGAGCTTTTCCTTCTTCATCTCACCCATTCATTTACTTTCACTCTAAATCATTTCATTTGTAACGTTTGAATAAGCTTTTACATCAAGTAAGTAGCGAAAATAATCAAATTGCTACTTTGACACGCGCTTGTACGAAAACTATGGAACAAAAAAAATTATTTTGTTTGTGAGAAATTATTATTAAAGTTATGTGAAAGAGTTGGACAGTGTTTGGTACTATTATACAATCACGAATTTTTCATTGCAGAACAGTCTTAAAGGTTCTAATGGTCCCCGAATTATGAAAACCTTAATATTAAAACGGTCGCTATTTTAAAAACGAATTATTCGGCGTGGTTGAAATATATAAAAATCGAATGTCATTACTAACTACCTACTATACATCTATACGAGCTGAGTTGGGTAAAATTTTCATGTTAGTGTTTTATATTCAAATATATCATTTATCATCATTAAACCTTAGAAAGCCTGAATGTCATTGTATAAAACAAAACAAGTAAATAACCAGCACGAATGTTAATAGATAGAAACATAATTTAAAATCTTAAAAATATTCCGGTTAAAAAAGTGTACGGAATGTAAGACTCGTCATTTCACTGCAGTAACAAGTTACGTTTTGTTGCATCTCTTGTGTCATTTCAAATGGCCGCCTATTTAGACGGTTTCGCACAACACATATTAAGCAAGTTGTTTCGCATTGTTCTCGCCTTGAGCACCAGACGATGACCACACACATACACAGACTGACACGTAATTACGAAGATTATGTTCCAGAGAGGGAGTTACACGATGTCTGGTTGCGTGCGCACTGCTAGTACGAAACAACAGACGTTTACGGAAAGTAACCTGTAAAATTTACGCGGTTTTCACAATCAATAACTTAAGCAGTTGTACTTGGGATTTTTTCTATCACACAGGCTTAAACCGAAGCATATACGCTGTTGAACAGTTACTGTTTACCGCTTACATTTTTCAGTGGAAATGGCAGATTAACCAATCGCAGAAAAGGTCAGCATTCTCATGAAGCCGTTTATGATTAACTCAGTTTATTTTTAAGGTAAAGAAAATGTAGATTGCTGTATTTTAAATACTAGCAGAACATTGTTTGCACTTCTCGCAACTATTTCCTCAAACTTTTTACTTTAATATTTCATCAATAGTTTTCGATACAATCAGTACAGTAACAAATAAAAATATTGACTGCATTTAAGCAGCAACCTCGCTATTGTGAACTGTTAATTTTTGCGACTCTACTGTTTACTTCTTAGGTCTACTACTTAAGAGGAGTCCTTCGCGGTGTCAAATTTCCACCTTTGACGCGTGGATACAGCGTAGCGATAAGAGCCAGTGCCCCACGCTTGACGAGAAGCATATAGCCTATATTCGTAGTGCGCCAAACTTGCGTGCAAGGTTTCCGTTGTAATCTATTTACCAAGGGACTTTAAGCGGTGGCCCCAATATTTTATTTTTGAGTAGTATGAAGTAAAGACCAACTCATGCCTCTCGTTTTGCACTTTACGAATTCAGGTAATATTTTGGGAATTACAACAGTAAAAAAAAAAAAAAAAAAATAGCCATTTTCAGAGGCCTGAATATCATGTTTCTAACAAGCATTCTGCATTTTTGAAAAAATAGAAGCATGGTTTCAAGTGTGTGTTCTATTCGTAGGTAAACATAATATGAATAACTTAAGCGGTTTCGATTTAAAAAGAATACGCGTGACACGCTGCAATGCCGTCCATGCGCCAGTCGAGGACTTCTTTTAATGCTCAAATTTTCAGGTTGTAAATTAGGTATGTTCTTACCGCCATACAAAACCGGAGGGGTGATGTAGGTTTCACGGCTACGTATTCCTGTTTGTGGCTTCGTAGCTCTCCATCGGAAGGAACGATTTGAATGCTTCTTTTTAAAATTGAAAATTAGTTTCATCGGGATGGTTCTTATCTGTTATTTATGAAAATCTGTTCAGCTGCTTAAAAGGTATGAGCTCTTTTCCGAATTGGCGTGAGAATTTAATAGACATAAAATTGAAGACATTTTACTGTGGCTTTCCTCACTTCTCCTTGGTTGCACGATATTTAAATGCTTTTTACTTGCTGTGAACGCTGTTCCCTTCTTCAGTATTTTTATATTCATTCGATCGACTTGAATATAGTACATGTTTGAAAATTCGATGGTCCTGTAGTGATATGGTAACCTGGACATACTGCTGCACACATGTGTATAGTGCTTGTAACTTAGTATGTGTGCATGTATGTGTATATAGTATATATATTGTATATACACATACACAGGATGTATATGTAAGAAAGTATTTCATATTTTGACAGGTCATAGTATGGACCAAACAAGAAGAAAATGTCTAGTAAACATGGGTCCTCAAACGCTCACCTGAAGAGTAGAGACAGGAAAAATTCGCCGGTTCCTTAACCTGTAGGCTAGTCTCCAATAATATATGTTAAATCATGCAGACAGCAGCTGTACATTGGCTGCTCGCTAACATAGTGAAATAGGCCTGTATTCAGTTACAGTTTTATTATTGGTTCATCTACTTCCAGGAAGAGACGAGTAAGTCAATGGTCAATTGTGAACGTAATAAGAGCTATAGTCGTTGGAATTCTAACTTGCGCCTAAATGTAAACGCGAATTTCTCAGGTCTCTACTGAAGAGTTATGAGCACATGTTCATTTTCGCTACTGTGACGCAGCATATCGTATAAAGTAATGTGCTTCCTACAACATACGAACTGCACGTGTCTACCATTGCAATAGGAGGTGTTCACTATGGTGTCAATTCATAATATGGCATGCTTCTACCCGACGTCGCGTCGTAGGTAATCGCGCACTCTAAGAAAGACGCTTGCTTGGTCCAGGATGCGCTGACAGGCTATGACGACGAGCTCCTGTAGTGTTTGTACATCATTTATGGAGATTACATACTCCAAAGTCTTTAACACCATTCTCTTTAGTTTCTACTGTTCATGCGATAGTTAATTTCCTAAACTAAAATGAGAGCAACTATAAAAAAATCTGTCCGGCAGTTTTGTTTTTTAAAATGGTTTTTGTCGTGTTAACTAATTTTTTTCAAAGCAAGAAATCATACTGTTTCGACTAAAATGTCAACTAACCATAATTTCGTTAGTTACACAATTAGCTTAAACAGTAGTATTTACTGCCTTGAAAATAAACAGCTAACAAGGAGAAGACGATTTTAAATAAAACTGCCAAACAGATTATTGACTTCTCACGTTTAAGTTAAAAAAAATAACTACTGTAAAACAGTGGCCTTAAGTGTCCACACAACCAAAAATCCAAGGGAACAAGGTCAGGACCTCCCCTACCAATCCAATGCCCATTAAAAGTGAGTGTGAGGTATTCTCGGACAATTCGCATAGAACAGGCTGGTGCTCCATCATGCCTAAACCACATTTCTAGCCTTTGTTGGAAGGTACTTCCTCTAACAAGATAGGCAAGTCGTCAAATGAAAAATCGAGGTACCTTGCGCCAGTGAATCTGTTCGGAAGTATGTGATGTCCAATTAATCTATCATCAATAATACCTCCCCATACTTTAATTAAAAATCGATGCTGATGCCTTGCTTCTTCAACCGCGTGAGGATTTTCAGCTGCCCACACATGTTCGTTATAGAAATTGGCAATCCCATCTCGATGGAAACCATGCCTCATCTGTATCTTTGTTGTGAAATTTGGATCATCACCACATATTCGCGACAGTCACCGGCAGAACTGCAATCTAGCAAGATGGTCTTGTGGCCTAAGGGCTTGGACACGCTGTACATTATATGGGTATAGCAATTATTCATGCAGGATCGGCCAGACAAGAGGATGACTAATCCCGACAGCTGCTGCAATGCTACGTACACTAGTCCCAGGATCTTCTACTCGTTGCAATATCCTCTCCTCCACAATAGGCATATTAATGGTACGTGGTCTGCCGAGATCCAATGTTGCGGGAGCAATGGAGCCAGAGTCCATAGTCGCTGGAAAATACGGCTAAATAATTGTGCAGAGGGTAGCCTGCCTTGTGGATATTTTCCAGCATACAGGACACGGGCTCGTCGGTTGCTTCCATTTGTGAGACCATAACAGAAGATCATGTCTGTAATTTCCCGTGTGGAATAATAGAGTTCCATTATGCTGGTAAGTGCAAAGATAAAACTACAATGTACAATTTTGTCACGTACACGAACACCGATTCCATTACAACTAACTTACACAAATGTATGCTGCTCTTACCCAGAACTTTGAATAATGTCCAAGTGACATCTGTTTACTGCCTGCTGCTTACGCGGACAATGGCAGAGTGATGTGTCCACTCCGTAGTCTGTAGGCTGTACATAATAGTAAAGAGCTTGGAGTAGAAGATATGCTACTTCACAGTAGCGAAGATGAACATGTGCTCATAACTCTTCAGGTATGCGTTTCCGAACCCATGTTTACTGGACATTTTCTTATTGATTTTACCCATACTACGACCTCTCAAAATATGTAATACTTTTTTTAACAACCTGTATATACATACAAACACGTGTTTTCCCTTCATTTACAGACGAATTTCGAAAAATATTGAAATAGCTCAGGTTTTACCGTAAGTGTAGTTTTGAAATGAATTTTACCACGTTACCTCAACAGTTTTAAGAGAAATATGGGATTAAAATGTTTTACCTCTAAATAAAATTTAGAAAAATTCTAAAATAAATTTTTAGGTTTTTATATAAGTAACATTCAGAAACAAAAATCACCATGTTATCTCAACAAGTTTAAGAGAAATCAAGGACTGTTTCAAAACACGTCTTACGGCTTTTCACTCCCTTAATTTTCTGATTTAAAAAATCTAACAATAACGTAATATGAATTTGACTACGCAATATTTGAAGCCAAAGTTATAACGATAGCTCACCAGGTTAACTAGATATCTAGGATTAGTTGATAACCCATTTCAACCATTTCAGCTCCCTAATATTTGAATTAAAAAAAAAATCCCGTCATAGTGGGTGCCTACGGCGTAAGGGGAAACAGCCCTCAAAATGTAATGTCACGGGTCCAGTGATTTGTACTGTGCGGTGATGAAGTGAGTGAGTATATAGGTGAGTGGGCAATTCACTTGATATAAAATGGATATTTGACCTCACTAGTAGCCTAGAACGAAACGATGTTTTGTAACGAAATGTTTAATTCTTGAAACAAAATTATTTTGCAGTTACTTTACAACGCCCACGGGAAAATAACTTCAAATTTGGTTCTCTATGCCTCAAGACATTACTAGTATCCAACTCCTCAATTTTGTTTTTGCTGCGGGTGCTTAGCTAAAAAAATTAAAAAATAATAATTTCTAAGAATTATAAATAACACATTGTGCAACTTAAAATGTGTTGATGAATAAAAAAATGTACACTGCATCACAGTACATGCGTAACGCCTCACCCTAGCCTCAAGACGTAGATCACTGAACTGGCGAGCAGTCTTATCACTGATCGCTTGTGCTCTTGCTCCTTTTACAGACTCTGTCTGCACCGAGGTATGAATACCTCAGTCAACCGCCAAAACATTGCCTTTTCTGGCTGCGAGAAACATAGAATAGTGAGTGAGAGATTTTGGTCAGCGCTTAACATAGAGGTCCTTAGCGCTGGTGAGGTTGTGACATGAAGTGGGGAAGGAATGAAGGGACTGGGGAAACAGGAGATCCCCGAGAAAACCCGTCGACCAACGGCATCGTCCGGCACGATTCCCACATGCGAAAATCCGGCGTCCGACCCCGCTGGGAATCGAACCCGGATCGCCTTGTTGAGAGACGAATGGTCTGACCATCCGGCCACCGCGCCCCCAACATAGACTAGAGAGGGGTGTAGAAGGTTAAGTTAATAGTACGAAACGGGAACAGCGACAGCAACGCTGTCACGGCGGTAGCGGGAACTGATCGGTATAACTGATTTTCTTTGCTCGATTACAAAATATCGATTTCTATCAATATCCCTTATTGAATATCGATCGAACCGTTTCGATTCTCGTAACTACAGTCGCCTGTATGTTTGTTTGTATGCTTTGTTTTATTTATTTTTATTTAGTTACGTAGTTAGGGTGCTACGTCGTAAAAATAATAATTGGTTTATCTTTACATAACCATTCGACAAATTATGAGATTAATAGTAATGGTACTACTCGCCAATAAATAATTATTTTTGATCTCATCATGTACATGCAGGTTTGGAAGCAAATCAAAGTCACTATTTTCTCTTCATATTCAAATAGTAAAAACCTATTTTAAATCACAGTAACGAAATTAAAACACACAGCAGCTTCAAAAACCCTTTTAAATATATACTTTCACTTAGTTTTTTCTTGTCATGTATCATAGAATTTAATATTTACACGATCGGAAAATAGTTGCTTTGGCATGCACTTACATGTAATCTTTGAATTCCAGTCTCCTCGTATACAAGGCAACGGTGTCTCACAGTGCACGAAACGTATTTTACAATTGGGAACACAACACTTATGCGACATAACTGTCAGCTATTAATCTCTATATATAAAATAGAGTGCCCCATTCATTCGTTCTTTCACTCATCAACGCACAGCCCAAACCGCTGGACCTAGAAAAGTAAAATTTTCAACGTAGCTTTTCCTCACGGCGTAGGCACCCACTAAGGAAGGATTTTTCGAAAATAGAAAATTAAAGGGGCGAAAAGGGGCAAAACGTGTTTTCGCGAAATTCTCGATAACTCTCTACCTGATTATATATTGTTAATATTTTTGCTTCAAAACATTGCCTAAACAAAATGTATACTTCGTGATTTTTCGAAAATAGAAAATTAAGGGGATGAAAAGCCGTTAAATATGTTTTCAATAAATCCTCTATTTCTCTTAAACCACTTAAGACATCGAGGTGATCTTTTCATCAGAATGGTGCTCATGTAAATGTCTAAAAAGCAGTTTTAGGATTTTTCAAAATTCGCATTTGAAATCCGGTAAAAAAAAAAGACACGTGATTGAAATTAATACCCATATCTCCTGAACCATTTGAGATTTCTATGTGATTTTTGCTTTAAAATGAAGCTTAGGTAAATACCTAAAATGTAATTTCAGGATACATGCTTTTTCTTAAAAGTTTGCGTACGTAAATATAAACAAACAATGTAATTCGCATATTAAATATATACAGAGAATATAGTAACACCCTAAATTAATACGTAATTAAAAGTTAGTTAGTCTTTTTCTATAGTACACGCGGGCGAAGCCGCATCGGGACAGCTAGTACAATATAAAGCTTCTGGCCACTTCGCGCTTAATACATTAGTTTATTAAACATAACCATCCCTCACATCATTTCACTTTGCGGCGAAAAATGGCGACCTCTGACCATTCAAATGCTTAAAATAAATAACATCTACTATTTCACTCTAGCTCACTCCCAGTAGCGATTGCGTGGCGGTGGCGCGAACTAACACTTTGTACCCAATACTGCTCGTTGAGTCGACAGGGCATGGCGAGAAAACAAGATTTAAAAAAACAGTGGACGACATGAAATGGGCATATATGTGTAACGTTCATTTATTGATTTTCCTAAGCAGTCGGTTAATAGTTTTCGAAAGAAACTCTTTTGGCCGAAGTTCTATACACCACTCGGCGGCCCTAAACATGCGGGCATTTTACAAGGGTGGTACATACTTTCTAGCTAAAACGGTACCATAAACTGAGTTGAATTTGAGACATTACAAAAAAATAATTTTTCGCGTCCATGGTAGCCTTTAGTGAAGAAATTTACTCGCGATAAATTCTGAATAGTAAATATTCACATGACATTTAATATACACTTATTCACAGTTGACACGGAAAATTAATAATAGTATAAAAGTATCCCATGTCCTCCCCACGTACTCAAAATCACCTCGCTGACGGTACACTGAAAGTTTTAGAAATGCGAAAGTTTATATAGATAACGCAAACAGTACAATCCCAGTTTCTTAGTTAATTTTTTACCTTTATTCTTTTTTACCAAACACGTTGCATGGTGACATTTTGGTGAACTATTTACGACACTGTAATTTTTCAACTTCAATTCCAGCGCACGAGAACACGCCAAAGGAATACATTTTTCTAAAGATGATAAGTGTTTTCGAAGATTGCTGTTTTAAAATTAGGTTTTCAGTGTTGACTTAAAATTCCAGCGAACTTTATTAAATATTTTCATCGATAGTTAATTAATAGGCCCTCGTAAATGATTTATTCTGTCACAGTCGGTCTGTCACGCAGCGGTGCTAGTAAACAAACCGCGTCATCTACTTTACCGCTGCTGTAGCTCAGAGGCAAATAAACTTTCTCGTATTGTCGCTGCTCGTGGCGTTTGTCCTGTTGAGAGTGGGGGGGGGGGGAGGTACCTCGTCTGCTCTGGGTAGTATGGATTCCCCATTATATGTGGAGCGGCTGCCACCCCTCCCCCGCCCCCTAACAGTGGCACCTTCCTGCCACGACCTACGACTGTTGACCCAGGTCTAGCACCACCGCCACTCCGCAGTCCTCTACTCTGTACTTGGACATCCGGCATGTCCGCTGCCAGAGTGCTAGCAAATACGATAAACAACACCCGACACCGCTTAATTAACGCGGCGATATTAAAGCACATCTCACACTATGCCTTGTTTATATTGCTTTCTGTTATACCAATGGGTATAGCACTGGTCACATCAAATTTAAGCCGTGTCCGAAACGAAAATTTTTCATATTTATGGTTTGGGAATTTAGAGTGGATAGATTCGAACGTCATAAAACAGGTTGGTATTTCGATGTTGTTTTGTTTAGTTTTTTTACTTTTCACTGTTGAATAAGTTGTCTGTTCGTTACTGTACATAAACTGTTTAGCTGTTTCTTCACATCCTAAATTACAAATTCTACGATAATATTTACTTTGTTTTAGGGTTAATTTATTTACAAAACACAAAATTATTTGTTAATTAAAAATGTATTTGCTGCATACAAAACAGCATTACGGGCTTTTAATTTACATATATTACTTATTTTAATGGATATGTGTATGTTTCTCAGCTGAATGGCGAAGTATAAACCGTAAGTAAACAGCTGCCGACGAAACTGCGGAGCTGTTTGGAAATTTAGCTTGCTACTTCACCTCGGTAAATATTACACCCTAAATCCCGAAATATTTACTGTACTAACCTGGTCTCGTGGTTGAATTAGTAACCTAAATAGTCGTTTCGGTCACGTTTATTATTTTTTTTTCGGAAACCTCTTGTTCCTCCTTGTTCGTATTAACACGGTACCTAACAGGGTATCAGAAAACTAAAAGAATCACTTATCTTTTTTTTTTTTTTGTGGAAGTGGAGGCGGTCTTAAACTCTGTTTCATATAAATTTGGATAAATTTGACAACAATTTATGGACATTAATTTTCAGTATTTTGTGATTTGTTGCACAATGCAAGACATTTTTTTAGCTCTAAAATGAACCTGAGATGTCCATTTCGGCATTTGTACTGCAAAGTTTGTTTTGTGTAGCGACACAAATAACAAAATATTACACATTATTGCCCACAAATTGCTGTCAAATTTATCCAAACTTATGTGAAATGGAGTATACTGAAAAACAACGAGAAACGCAAACAGAAATGCTGTACTAGACCCTGGCCGCAGAAACCAAATACGTATAGGACGTTGTTATTGTAGTGTAGCAATGCTAACGTTATTATTTTTTTATGTTGACGTCACTCCGAACAAGATTAGTCGTGTAGTTTTATTGTCATTTGGCCAACACAATCACAAAGCGTCTGCGATTGGCCGTAGACGTTTATGAGTAGAAAGGAAACAAAAATGCTAACAGAAAAATAGATCAGGTTCCAATACGTTTCTGGGCAAGCGTTCGGGTATGAAAACTGATTTGCCTACAGATAGTTTCCTTGGGAGGATGCTGGAATGTAGCTGACACGAAAGCAGAAACGCTAACAAACAATGAGCATGAAAACTGCTACGAAATTTGACATCATGTGAGGTCGGCTTAAGCAGGGAGCATATAAGAAGACAGTTATAACTCAACTTTAATAACAAGAACATTATTTTCACCGAAAACGCCTGAAGTTGGCGGGAATTTGCTCTACAAAGCCTCCAACCTATGAACACGAAGCTAAACACAATTTTTACTCTGACATCTCCGGCCTCAATTTCCATCGTCAGAATATAATTTTTGTTATTACATGAAACCTTTAAAAACACCAAATAAAATTATATATTTGTATATTACACGCGTTAGTTCACAAACATAATTTCAATGCGTTATTTAATTATAGCTTTAATTTTTCGTTACATAATTTGTCACACTGTATGCCCACCACTTCGGGAATATTCAGTACGACGTTTGTCCAATTCGAGTTACGAGGGTCTAATTCTAAGTCACGTCAGTTACTCTCGCGAAACTATCTTGTCTTGTGAGATGCATGATAACACTGAATATGTGTTAAGAGCAACGACTATATAAGTAATGAATATAGAAATCACCACGGAAGGTTATGTTTACTACGTGGTTTTCAGCGAGTTCTTTGAATTGCCTCTACGTTCGCCACTGTCGCTGGATGTTGATAGAGAACAGTCTAGCGGGCAGTCGGAGAACTATCTACACAGTAAAAAACTTTTTCTTTGCCACAACACGAAGTTTATTTAAATTATATGCGAATGTAAAGTAGCTTTGCCGCAAAAAATGTTTTTAACCCACCACACAAAAAGAGGGGTGTTATAAGTGTTTAACGTGTGTATGTGTGTGTGGTGAACAAAATTCGCAGACTAAATCCTATTTAATGGTGACAGCCATTCTCATATTATCAGTTGAACTGTGTTATTCATCACTAGACTACGTGGCAGTTGTAACACAAGTATAAAACGTTCTTTATTTTATTCATATGTTCTTCTGCCATAAATACTGACTTTACAAGAACAAAATATTTTTGTAAGGCTGTTTCAAATCTGAAAACAGTTTTAACATGTTTCACTGATACCTTACAATTTACGCATAGTCTACAGATGCATAACACAATCTAATTCGAGCTCGATAGTTGAGAGTAACTTTATAAGTGTGTTTACACACAATGCAAACTGTGTGGTATCACTATATTTATAGCGAGTACGAATGAAATTAATACATTTTTGGTTTTTAACAGTTCTGTATAAGAGTAATTTTAATTTAATACCACGTATTTATTAACTCGTATTCGTTACAAATTTTGCAATCAATTTTAAAATAAATTCCAAATGAGCTAGAGGCTTGAAACTTTAAATATAGTTCATAAATGGACGACAATGCAATATTAACTCGCTGTCTCACCTGTTTGTTTGTCTGTTCCGTGCAAATGTTGCTTCTTAAAAATCGATTAATAATTTCAAACATACAAGACTAAAGAGCAGAAAATAATATTAAAATATAACATTTTTAATATACTATGATTTATTCAAAATGAGCTAAAAGGTATAAAATAATTTCTCGTACGAAAATACTAGTACGATTTAAAACGAAAAAACGTGGGGCGCGTGTAATAAATAATAATAGCAAGGAAATGTGGTTGTGGTGGTGAAAGGGATTTGCGACCCTTTAACCACGAGGTCTTAAGAGCCAATGAGGGTGAAGTGAGGTGAAAGAACAACACAACGTCTATGCGCGAGGCGGGATTCGAACCCAGGGCCTCTCGCACTGTAAAACTGCGCCTAACCTACTACACTACGGAGGCCGCCAATAGTAAGGAGAGTAGAGATTGGCTGTCGTTGAGAAATACCACACAACATTAACATTTGCAGTGTGATAAAATTTGTCTGTGAACTATTCATGCATCAATTACCTATTGCGTGCGCCCCACGTTTTTCGTTTAAAATCATACACGTATTTTCACAGGAGAAATTATTTTATAACTTATAGATCGTTTTAAAAATGTGGTAATTAAAATTACATGTTATATTTTTCGGTAACTAATGTTTGATCCACTTCTGTTAATTTGCTGTTTTACATTTAATTGTGATAATTGTTACAACCACCGAGGCCTCACAGCGTACCAGGCCCGACATTGTACTTCTGAGGTTAACCATGACATCACGTTTTGATATGTGTGTAAACATTTGATATTCAAACAGCGTGTCACAGTTACTGTTGATGTATCTGTTTACACACGCGCATCAAAACACGTTGTCTGTGACATTACATTTCAAACTGAAAATAACGGACCTGTTACGTTTCATGGTCAGTGTGGTAGGTAGCAAAAATGATCACATTTAAGGCGGCCGCCTGGCTGGCGCTCGAACTGCGTGCAGCGTGCTCGAAGTTAGGTTTTTTCTCAGAGACCAGTAAACGTGCGTCCACAATGCTTAGCTAAGAAAAGAAAACACACTTCAGACTACTTGTGAATGTGACTTTCAAGACACCACGCACATTGGAAGCATTATTTTGAAGCCCTCAAACTTGGCTAAAATCGGCTTATTCGCGAGGTTGTTTCTCAAGATAGATGTAACGGATTTGTTCGAAATTGAGGTCTACAATTAGACTGGACTTAGCTACAGTGAGGCGCGCAATAAAATGATAGGCACACCGCTTAAACACTGCGCGCGCGTTTACGTCTTTTACCGTAGAGGCGATATGACAATACATGTGCCGGCCGGCATAGCTCGTAGCGCCTCGTCGATTTTCACCTCACACACGCAAACATACCACTCACCAGGTGGCAGCCTTAAGGGGGATTGATCCCTGTCAGATCGGTTTTACGCTTTTTCTTATAAATCAGGGAATAGAGACACTGGTTTACTTTTTTCACGCTGACAAGGCATAGGTAGAGACACTGGAAAATCGCGAAAATATTTAGCATAGTCTACAATAAACTGTAATATCTCAATCGTGACATTTGCGAACACTTTTCTGGCAAACCACATACGTTCTGCGTTACATCTGTTCAGTTTTAATTGAATCTGTTGAAGTGGGACACGGTGCTTCATATAAACGATAGCCAATATAATTGCAAAACCTTCAGTGTTATACATAGTATGTTGGAACCTAGCAAACAATCAACTTTTCCCGCGATTTATCAGTGTCTCTAGGCATAGGTCATTGTTTCATTCACTTTTTGAATCCATATGGCATTGTTTCTGTTAATTTTGTGGCCTGTGATGTCGCTCCCGTAAATATAGTCATTTTTCGTTTTTAGCTGTTTCCCGTTGCAAAATAATGAATTTATCATGGTTCCAACAATTGAGGACTTCACATTCATAAGGGGCTAAGTGCCAAAAGGTAAGTTTCGAGATAATGACGAAGACAGTATATTGCGACAAACAAATGAACAAGGAATTATCCAAATGCGTTCACATATTTTTTACAATAGGAAAGTAGTAAATGGGAGAAACCCAATAGTAATGTATACAAAACACTTACGAACATTAATATAAATTTTTCAATGAACTAGAATGCGTTGATGTTACTCCAACCATCTAATTGTGTTGATGTACGGCGCGCATGAATATCACTAGGAGATAGCACTTTAGGTATGTCTTCGACATAATGTTTTGACACTTTTCTATGTACCTAACTCATTTTGGTCAAAAATGGTACTTAGTCCCTTTTGAATGTTAAGTCCTCAATTACAAAATCGATTAAGTTTGTATCTATGCCCTGTCGTGACAAAAATGTTGATACATCGACTGGAACAGAAGTTATCGAGAAGAAACTGATAAATCCAAGGTAGTAGGAATCAATACCCCTGGTTACCTGGGTGGATGTATTTTGCGCGTTTGAAACCTAGAAGTGCGGAAGCGGAACATGACACAGCACGCATCCACACAGTCTCTAGGCGCACTGAACTGGAGTGCAGTCTTCTCGCCGACAACTCGTCTCTATAAGACATTCTATGGTGACACTATCATATTGTGACGTAAAATTAATGCTAAAAATGTATTGTGCCTGCTCATACCTTTTACAAATATTCTGCGCCATGATTTTCAAACATAAAAAGAACAAAAATCATCTTTTTTTCCCCGTCATTTTCGGCTACGCGATGTATGGAAGACCTGAGACGGTATACACACGTGTAACGTAACCTACTTTGAATGCTATTCCTAAGCAGACATAACTCATGCACGTTGAGTAGTTTTCTAATAATTATAGACACGAGTATTTCGCGTATTAATCTGGCAACAGCCTAGACTTCTCAGCTCTATACACACACTGGCCAAAGTCATATATCCATTGGCTTCTAACCGTAACACGTGCTACCACCACGACTTGTTTCCATATTTATCACTGGCTTGCAGTCGTCAAAGATGTGTTGAAACATCTGTCGTCTAATTACAGAAGGAGTAGTGAAGTATACATTGGCATTCAACCTGACCTAGAAGCAATACGCGAAATGGTCTTGTCACTACTAATAATATGATATTATGTGTCGACCGAAACTAGCTCTGCACACTGCTCGGCGGCTTGTACAGGCAACCTCCTTAAGTGTTAAAAAAAGTAGTTAATGAAAAAGTGTATCAGATTACGCATTCTGCTAATTTCGTGGTAACCAAAACAAAATAACTCTCAAACATCTCTGTATACTAAATATATCAATTTTATTTGCATTCACTGTCACGACAGCGATGCCACTCTGGTTACACTAATATAGTGCTGTGACAGAAACTATCAATGACTTAACTTGACCGATACTGATATGGGCTCATGGTATTGTAAGAGTGCGAGAATGATTATTACTCACTTTACACACCGTTAATATTGCTACAAGATATTTTGCACTTTATTTTACTGTGTCATAATTATTTAGTCTTAAAAACAGCGAGGTACGTAAGGTAACTATAAAAATATTTGTTGAAATTTTTAGGAACTTGAGATTCTTATACAAAAAAAATGACATTCACAAAGAAGAGTTCTTGCCAATTTTGTGAGCAAACAAATAGTGCGGTTGATAAGGTACTTATAATATGCATTTTGTGGCGCATATTACATCATATCTCTTAAATTTACGAAATACAACCGAAAAACTGTTTCAAAAACAAGTCATGTCCACGTTCCAACCACCATATGTCAATAACTGCGTGAGTAAATTTGCAAGAGATCAAAACAGTTAGTATAAATAAAACAAACAGTACTCTTGCTTGCATATTTACTGTACCTCGTATGGTTTGCACGATATTAGCAAAAAAATAATTTTCTAAACATGATCTGTTATAGGTGGCTCTGAAGGTCACCTGTCACTAGCCATTTCGTGGCCTCATTTCTTAAAATGTTCAAGATGGTCCAAATAAGAAAACCCAACAATTATGGTTTAGTCACAAAATTCACAGTTCAGCCAATATCTGGAACTCGACCACCGCACTAAAGTTGCTAATACGATTAGTTTGTGGTGAACTATTTTTAACGTTATAAGGTTGTAACTTCGATTCCGGCGCAAGAGATAACACTAAAGTAATGGTTTCTTTGGTAAAATATTTGTTCAGACAGCCAATAAAAACTGTTATTTTATTAGAGCACTCTGTTTTGGTTTTTTAATGTTTATTTTCTTATTCCCGCAAAATTTCGGTATTTATTTACGTAACACGTCCGCTTAGGGCTGTTTAAAAGTCATAAACCATCTTAACAATAGGAATGTTCTTTTTAACCGTTTCGTGTGAAAAATATGTGTCTGGCTCGTTTTCGTGCCTATTTTAGGGCTGCGTTCAGAAGCGATTTTAGACATAGTTCGACAAATAAAATAATGATAGTTTATACCGCCATATTTAACCACTACGTGGTATTCCAGCCTCAGTAAGTGTAACAAGAAGCGACTACTTCGTGTGTTTAAATAGACATTGGTCACATTCCATTTGCTACTGAGATAACTGGCTAGTAATAAGACAAACGGAACACCATAAGTACTCAGCTATCTCAGTAGCTCAACTCAAATGCAACACTTATCAGTAAAGTTTCCTGTAGAAATAATGGCGTCTGCATTTAAACATGATAAAATGCTTCATTACACACTACAAAAATACTTTATATAAACAACAACCATTATTGAATTCGTAATAAACTTTATTTTACGATGCACTCTTTTAAAACATAATTTGAAACATAAATAAGGGAGGATAATTGGGACATTTATAACATTTACAGCAGTTCCAGTAATAAAACTTACTTCTTATACGTCCCTACGCTATACATAACTTCACAACGTAACATCAACGTTATAACTAAATGGTTAGGTTTGTCAGGTTCATCATATATTTCCGCCACGTTTATGTCGTCTACTTTTACTGAGACGGCCATAACGCATGCACGCCAGTAGATTTAGCTGGAAGAGATGCGATATTTAAACGCCATTTTAGTTACTGGCCAACAGCCTCGGCATCAAAAGGACTGCTCTTCAGTAATCTCAGTTGCTGTCAGCAGCAAATGGAATGCGACCACTGTTAGACAAGGGGACCAGAGCAGAGATGAGAGAAACATGCAGATGGAGCTACGGCATAAGAATTGCTGAAATTTTGAAATTTCTTCATACTTTCAACAATTTGTTTAAATATACGGGGACGCGTCGTTTTGCCTAAAAACGTTTTGCCTCAACACATTTCATCTACTTCGTTTTGCCTAAAATCATTTCTCCTAAAATAGTTTCGCCTAAAGTATTTTTGCCTAAAATCGTATTGCCTAAAATTGTTTCGCCTAAATTCGTTTCGCCTAAAATTTTTGGCCTAAAAATAGTTTCTCTTAAAGTTGTTTAGCCTAAAGTCGTTTGGCCTAAAATCAGTTTGATTTAGATTTCATGCGTTTGCTTTACTCCCGAAAAAGTGGTTTCGCCTTCAGTAATTTCGCCTAAAATCGTTTTGCCTAAACTTGTTCACTTAAAGTTCCAGCCACTCTCTTAACTTGCACAAAATTTAGCCTAAAGTCGTTTTGCCTAAATTAAATTTGGCTAAAGTCATTTCGCCTAAACATTTTGGCACCTTCCTTTTGCCTAAAGTCATTTGGCCTAAACTCATTCAGCCTAAAGGCGTTTCACCTAAAATCGTTTCGCCTAAAGTAGTTTTGTCTAAAATTGTTTTGCCTAAATTCGTTTTGCCTAAAGTTATTACGCCTAAAAGTCATTTCGCCTAAAGTAATTTAGCCTAAAGTCGTTTTGCTTAAATTCGTTTTGCTTAAATTCGTATGCTTAAAATTCCATCCCCTTGCTTGAACTTTCAAATCTTAAAGCCGTTTTGCCTAAAATAGTTTTGCCTAAAAAGGCTTGCTGAAAATTCAAGCCTCCTGCTTAACTCGCTCAAAAGACATTTTACCTAAATTTATTTGGCCTAAATTCATTTTGCCTAAATTTGTTTTGCCTAAATTCGTTTTGCCTAAAATAGTTTTGCCTAAATTCGTTTTGCCTAAAGTAGTTTCGCCTAAAACCGTTTTGCCTAAACTAGTTTTGCCTAAAATCGTTTTGCCTAATGTAGTTTCGCCTAAAATCCTTTTGCCTAAAGGAGTTTCGCCTAAATACGTTTTGCCTAAAAATGTTTAGCCTAAAGTCGTTTAGCCTAAAATTTAAACTAAGTTTATATTGAAGAACGAAATACATAAACAGTATACAGCTACGCAGCTTGTGCTCGCCCTATGTGAGGGTTTAGGAACTATTCTCGAAACCGAGTATACGATGCTAGATTGTGCCACTAGAGTGCAGGGTGTGTTACCTGCGTCTATTAAAGGAGGAGCGTAGTTTTCTTTGGAGAAAACAGATTGTGTATGTGTCGCTGTTTTCGTTACGCACTGCACTTTTAGCTACTATTTTATAACTTTTTACAGTGTATACGCTACTGCTGTTAAGTGTTACCAATACAACATAATATTAGAGTTTTATTTTAAAGATATATTTTTTTTTGTCAAGACTTACTGGCAAATAATGTGACAAAGAGTAATATTACCAGTTTCCGATGATATTCTGGTGTCTGAAGGAAATAACCGTATTTATCAACAATGACTACAGAGTATATTTTCCTTACTTTCAGAGTTGGTTGTACGTAAAATAACTATACTTTATATTTTTACTGCTGGCCCGGCTATGTGTTAAAGTAATGAAACCGGCATATCTACAACTGACGTCAGTAGTCGAAAAGTTAACCTATGAAATG
>PNEQ01092085.1:0-49836 GCA_003012365.1 Medauroidea extradentata
AAATGGTTGGCCTAAGGGTCTTGTACTAAGGCGACCTTTTTTGTTGATTTGAACATGTTCTTTCATAAACAATGGTCAAATTACGATTACACGTTACGGCTACCAAATTTCATGCGATCGAAATTTCAAATATGCCATTTGTCCATGAAGGGGGATGATTTGTACCATCTTACCATGTTGGGGTCAGACGTCTTATTATTGCCCATAACATGTCCACGTTGTTGTTGCTATATCTCCAGCGTTGTTCGATATTTTAATTATAATCGATTTTGAAAACACATTTTCAATGGCTCCTAACAGCCTTCATATGCACTTTCGGGACAATTGTCAAATGTAAACCCTACCTTATTTTGCGTAAGGAATCACCCCACCAAGTTTGTCGGTCGAATTCAAACTCATCCTGTATATCGATTGTGAATCAAAAATACATATTACCCTTCTTTTGCTTCTTTGGGACCAAATTTGGAATGTATATTTTAATGGTACTTGGGATATTTACAAAAGTATCAATCTATAGCAAAGAGCACTTCGACAGCTCGGTTGGTTCGATAGATATGGAGGAATAATCAAAAACACATTTCACGTATTTTTGCCCCCTTAAATAATTTTGAAACGTCTTGGAGTCCTGTCATAAATATTGGTATACATAACCAATTGAAGTAAAAATCACTACGATAGTCAGTTGTGTTTCAGTGATATAGACGATTCATAAAAAATACACATATCCCCTTTTTACTGCTTGGGGGTCAAATTTCAGAAAATCGTAAAGCTGCTTTTTTGGTATTTACGTAAGCAACATTTTGAAGTGAATATCAACATGCTAGCCCAAAGAATTCAATAGATATTGATAGTTAATCAGATACACTTTTTAAAGTCTTTTCACCCCCGTAAATGTTGAATTATGAAAATTTTTAAATTGGCAAGTATGCCTTTTTTATGTGTGACCCATTAAAGTAAAAATTGCGATGAATGGCTGTCAGTTTCGCGCTCTATCGATGTATCTGCTTAAATAAATTTCACCCCTTCACCCCCTTAGAGGTAGAATTTAGAAAAATCCCTTCTAAGTGCTCGCCTACGACCTGAGAGGAACCCACACAAAAAATTTCACGATTATAGGTTTAGTGATTTGGGCTGCAGTTTGATATGTCAGTCAGTGTTCTCTTTTCTACTGTCACAAATTAAAAGGAAGAACAATAGGGAAAGCGTGAATTAACTGTGCAGTTGGGAAAAAAAAATGTAAGTATCAATCAAGAAAGTATTATCTTCTTAAACTGATTTATAACATCAAACTGTCTGCACAATTCCACTCGCTTGGCTATTATTTGCCAGAGAGGTTGGGGGAACTGTGAAAGAATTGTGGTCCTTACTAAACTGCATTTTAAATTTGAACAACTGAATAAAATAGATAGTATCAGAAACCTTTCACCTGATGTATTACTCTAGATCTAGGGACGTTTACTTACCACTGAAAATAAATAAATTCATGAACCTCACAAGTTTACAATTATAATTTATTAAAATACACTTTCCAAAATTTACATAGCAAAAATAAAGCTTAAATAATTTTGAAACTATTTCAGGAACAGTGATTAATGTGATGAAAGTTAAATTTTAATAATTAAATAATTATTCCAGAATCAAACAGGTGAACTCATTCAGGTTTAATACAGGCCAAACAAAATTTACCAGGACCCTTGTCTCTGGGCTGTCACCATCACAATAACATTCAAAACTATTAAGTCGACGTATTGATTTAAAAATTCAATAAACAACTTAGAATTGATAAACCAAAAGTCCTTTTTGCTGGGAAATCTTGATCTGGCATATTTGAAAAAAGCAAACACTATTTGTTTATGTAAAAACACAGCTAACTTAACTGTCAGTATCAGTCAAGTAACTGTCAAATTACTTATCATTGATCACCGGTCTACTGGTAAACACTGCCTAATCGAGACCTTGCAGGGAAAACACTATTATCTTAACGCCAGCTTCAAATATTACGTTTTCTGAATCAATTAATGAACAACCTGCTGACACCATTCTTAGTCTAGGCATTACTAACTTAATTATTAAAATCTAACAAAACCATAATTCAAACTATAAGATGTGCACCTACCTAACTTTTAAAATAACTTTTAAATTATTTCAACATATTTACCAAAGTTTAAATGAACCAGCTAAAGACTCGCGTTTACTTAACTCCTATACACTTAACTACATGGTTATCTACTTATCTTATGTTTCTCAGGACCGTTCCACTACAGGCGACCCTCAGGTGCTCACCCACGCCTCCGCTGTCTTCAGTCATCTTTGTCGAAAGCCGTGAACAATAACATCCAAAAAAGCCCACTATAAATAAGGTACAAAGAGCCAGCGAACCTGTGTCGCACCTCTATAAATAGGCCCGAGTTGACCTAACTCACATAGTCTTGAAATTTCCATTGCAGACACCCAAACTTCAAAATCGCCGAGAGCTTGTAGATGGGGAGGGGAAGAGGTGGGTTTAGTGTCATAATGTCGAAACACGGTAATCGAGAACTCTGGAAGGTGTCTGCTGATCTAGCACGCGATGGCCACGGAGGTGGGAAGGAGGAAGAGGGGTGAGGGACTACACACTGGCCGCGCCACGAATACGGTTCATTTATGCGTCTAAGGAATGTGCTGCTAGCTTAACTCATTCAACTATATTGTTCTAGAAAACTCTAAGCTGAGTGTTACCCACTTCGACGAGAGAGACCTCGATCCAAGTCTCTAAAACGTTATACTTAAACAAATAGGAGGAAAATCTGAACATTACTTTAGACACAATTATAACTTATTTCATCCATCACAATATATAGAGATTACAAGGTGCTGTTGGGAATGGAAATGGGTGGCATATGTTAATAAACTGTTGAAACATTAAACCCATTTTATTATTAGAAATAATTCTCTAACAATATCTTTTACAACAAAAGAAAAACAATTACTAGCAACGAATTTAAATTTTTTATAGTCGCTCAGTTTTAAAGATAACTACTATGTGAAACACTGTTTGTTGATTTTTTGTAGGGAATAAGCTTAAATATAAAAATGGATGAATTATTTAAATGTTTTGCTGTAATGTTTTTTTATAAAACTTTGGAAGCATGCTAATACAAAATAGCACGAATATACGATTATATTGACCTATAGAAATTTACTATCAATATGTAATCCAGTTAATCCTACAATTTCACAGAACCTTTCTGTCACGTGTGATATATAGTAACTAGGGATTTCTTACATTTATGTTGTCAATCTCACAGTTAGCATTTATGTACAATTTGTTTACATGTTCACCATAATTGGGAGGTGCTGGGGTCTTTATTTTGACTTCATGTTGAGCCCGTCTCACGTAGACGCACAGCGCTCAATTATAAATAACAAACAACACAAGTGCTGCATGCCTGTATCATACGGGCACGTCAACTGCGACATGCCCGTCAGGGCCAATTATCCCTATCTCCCCCCACTGCACAAATTCTGGCAACGTCACTGTTCATAGGACCGGGCAACGAAACCACTAATAATTAGTACAGAACGACATTCTCAAATTCAGGTACATTTATTAACAATACTTACCGGCTCCAAAGTACAAATTATGATGTTATAATGCACGACGGCATTATGTACATAAATGTTCATTTAACATTCATTAGTAATCGAATGCGGTGGCTGAGTCGAATGGCAAAGGTTCAAAAAGGGAAACGATCCCCTCGCAGCCGAAATGGCACAGAGCAAGCAGAATTAACGAGATATGGAGAGCAAAAAATAAACCGCGGAATAAATTAAAACTATAACTTACCAAGAACAAACAGCTGAAACATAGGTGCCATCTCGGCCAC
This sequence comes from Medauroidea extradentata, assembly GCA_003012365.1. Taxonomy (NCBI): domain Eukaryota; kingdom Metazoa; phylum Arthropoda; class Insecta; order Phasmatodea; family Phasmatidae; genus Medauroidea; species Medauroidea extradentata. The sequence continues at coordinate 3,867 of PNEQ01092085.1, forward strand.
GAGAAGACCGGAGCAGCACATCGGACGGAGCACGAGTGACAACGACTCGAGCAAGCACACTCGATCCGGCAGACGGCCGGGAAGAGGGGAGGCAAGGAAACGGCTGACGGAGGCCGAAGATCGACGAAGTTCAAGTCTCCAAGCAGTGGCGGAGGGGGGGACCACAGTTCGCGGGAGCACTCACTCACGGCGCACATTTTAAACAAAGATTCCTCTGTTAAGCTCTGCTAGTCTTGTTCTAGGCAATCCTAGTCTTTATCCTTAGCGTGATGTTTCACCTCCTGACAAATGCTTGTAGAGCTGGACAGCCTGTCCAGTTCAATGTAACTGTGGCATGTGGAATTCAGTACAAAACACAGTTATGTAACACATTAGTACTAGGGAAGAGCCTGTTTTTCTGTGTTAAACTATTAGTATTTCGTCTCTAGTATTATATTGCTTCAGTTTTTTACATGTGCTGAGCAAGGTAGCACAACGTGGTTGGTACTCACATTTGAGCATTTGCAGGTCAACTGTGAATATGGCTTTGTGTCAGTGAAGTTGTGACACTTATAAAAATTGCTTTTAGAATATATTTTATTTTCAATTGCAGATAATTATTTTCAAAATAGTGAAACTGCTGCAATTTAGAAAGGGCATGTGTTACATTTTGGAATTAAAATTAATTTAACGTAACTTTGTCTGGGCATTCCTAATTATTGCAGCATCACAAATATTATGACAGAAATATCATGGCTTTAATTTTAATTATTTATGTTTCACATAGAAATTTGGCATTTAAATACTATTCACAGAAAGAAGTTATATTTTCTAGAGCTTCTCAAAAATGGAGCAAGTGATTCAGCTTGGTTATTAAAAAAATAATAATGCAATACGTCAAATAGATATAATTAGTTTATATATTCAAGAGTAGAACTCCTCCTTACAATAGGAATATCAAATGTAGTTAGTGTAGCTTGAAAGTCCAGGGAATTTTTGAGGGACTGGGGCAAAATTTTTGTGTGGCCATCATATATTGTGGAACAAGTATAAAATTACTGACACTAAATTAATAGATACAGTTTATATTTAACATAATAGTTTATCAAAATTACACTAAATAATGCTCATGGATAAGTCTTTTTAAATATGGAGTATAGGGTGAGGGGGGGGGCAGGTATAGTTCCTTTTCCCTCTCCCTCTGTTGACAGCACTGCTCGAAAGACATACATACCTACACACACTCATTAATTAGCATACTTTTAAGAGGTAAACCATATTTCAAACTGTATTTAAGTTGATTTTCTAGTATAGACAGATCCCAATTTTGATTGCTTTTCATTTTAAATATTTTCATTAAGAATTTGACATACTGTCTAGGTTTTGTGTGATTTTTCTGGTTTTTTTTTTTTTTTTTTTTGTTGAGTTACTAGAACACGTTTGTTATAACACAGAGTAAATAACAAACTTTTTTGGCAACTTCGTGACGCCATGTGTGATGCTTGCTAGCAAGCATCTTGCATTTGCTGTGTTGGACCACAAAATATTAGTTGCAAAACATGTACAGACAACAGGTTCTGTTACCTTTAGCACATTATTCTCTGTATATGTTGGAACTCACACAACATGTGTTGCTATTGCAGGAATATTTTAGGCAATTTCAATGTTTTGACAGTGTCGTTCATCCCAGCTGCCTTGGCAAGCTATGTGGCCATTTTGTTGGAGAGGCCATCCAGGAGGGGTCTTCTGTCCCTTTATGTCACAAATGTGGTATGACATTATTATTATTATTATTATTATTATTATTATTATTATTAAGTATTCATCATCTCTGCCATTTGGAATCCAAGACTTTGATGTGTGCGCATGTGCACGTGTGTGTGTGAATGTAGGTGCATGTACATGTATAGAGGCTCTTAGAAAATACCTTACTCGATGGAGTAGACATTGCTCTAAAACCGTCTAAGAACCTTGTGCAATTACAGTCTGCTGGCCATCAAGATCTCTTAATATTCAACTTGATTTATTTGCCAGGTGTACTCATGTCTAACCTACTCCCAAACAGGGTATATAGCTGCCAACAGACAAAAACTGGAAAATGTGCATTAAAAGTAAATAAATACTGGTTCCGATGTTGTACACAAAAGAAAATACTGTATGCTGTAAGGTATTTGAGTGTATGACAAAGACAATGTTGGAATGAAATATTTTTGTTTCAACGAGAAGTCTGGAGGAGTTTAGCCAGTAAAAATGTTACCTGAAGAACGTAATTCAGATATGGAATAAATTATATAACTTCTTATAATTTTGATTTTTCGAACATATAAATGTTTAATGTATTGAATTTATTTGTGTTGTGTAAATTCTCGATTAATAAAAAATTAGCGATTATGTATCGGAGAACTTTCACTTTACAATTTCTTATTGCTACTTGAAGTTCCATATGCTCTCTCTAAGATTAGGACACTCACTAATACTATGCAGTAATTATATGTACTACATTTTCGTAAGTGCCTTGTGTGTGTTTGTGCATGTATATGCTGGTGTGCGAGTGTGTATATTGAAGAAGCCTTTTTTATTCTTCTTGTAGAAAGTCTAAAAATTTTATATTTATCTATTAAAATGTAAATTTTATTAGATTTAATTAAACTTGGAGAAATGTATATACGTGCACTAATAAAGTATTTCTTCTTGTGTCCTTACTTTCAAAACTATATTTTTATAGCATGAATTTCTGTCCGCTTTTTTTCCCCATTTGTTTCCTCTTAATGTGTGGGCTTATATATATATATATATAGACACACACACACATTTTTTTCCTTTCTTTCCACATTATACTCCTAGAAAGTCCACACATTAATTTGTTCTTTTCTCTATTTCCATTAACATGAATGTAGTAAATGTTGCAGTAAATTTGCACTATTTTCTTTAAATTCAGTCTTTTACACGTCAAAATTTTGTGGCTGTTTGTATGTGTATATTATTAGCCCATTGCACATAGTTTTAATTATAAATTATTATTTTTTAATTGATATCTTTTCGTAAATTATATGTCTAGACGTAACATACAAATTGTGACTTACCTGTTGTTTAGCAAAAATTATTAAATGTGAAAATGTTTCATACAAGGAACACTACCTGGTACAGTTATAATTATGGCTACTTTTGTCACAATCTTTGCTTTCTTAGACCACAATTTATTATTTATTTATTTATTTATTATTAATTCAAAACTTGTTTCAAAAATATTCTCTTCACTGTGTATCACATACACCTACTCTTATGCAGCTCACTCTATATGGTTATATGGTTAAGTATATTATTTTGTTTTCTCTGTAAGGCTTTGTTACTTTGTTTTGTAGATGGTTATTTAGTAAATTTTACTTGTTAGATGTAAGTTCACACTCGAAAATTAGAGTATTTGGCAGGCTATTAAGGGAGAACAGTCTGGATTCCATAGGTCAGATTTTAAAATAGCGGGAAAAGTAGTCTTTGAATTTATGATTGTTTCTCTAGTGCATAGTCATCTATAGACTCCGTACTTTCACGTGCAACAGTTGGTTGCCATGGCAGTGTCTTTGTTATGAAGCTGACAATTTTTTTAGTATTACCTTCAATTCTTTTGTACTTGGGGGGGGGGGGGGGAAGCCTAAAACAATTTGTTAAATGTTTTACTTGAAGTAATATTTTTAAGTGGATCTCCGACAGTTTCGGAGTAAGGGAACACCGAAGGTGGCCATATTTATTGCACCACAATTGCTTTGTCATTGAGTTAATTTGTTATTATTTTACATATAATTAAAAATTGTTTTATTTTATTAAATGAGTGAGTGAGAGATATTTTGGTCAGCACTCAACATTGAGGTCTTTAGCTCTGGTGAGGGATGACACAAGGTGAGTATGGAGTGGTGCTGGAATGTAGGGGAGATCCCTGAGAAAACCCTCAGACCAGCGGCATCGTCTGGCACGATTCCCACGTGAGAAATCCGGGGACTGACCCCGCCGGAAATTGAACTCGGATCGCCTTTATGAGAGGCAAATAGTCCATTCAACCACTGTGCTCCTTATTTTGTTTTACTGCTCAAGCAAAACAAAAATGTGGCCAGTAAATAACGTGCTATTTTTCCTAAATTTCCAATTAGAATGGTAAACCATTACAAATATGACTGCTACCATGGAGGCAGAGATGAGGGATGCCTACGAGGGATTATCTATCTTTGGGGCTGTCAGAAAGGACGGTATGCCATTTTCGACTTTACATAACAAATCTTCTGGAAAGGCCCTACAGAAAAATTAATTGAGGGGGAAAATATTCCAGTGTTGCGTGTTGTAATTAGTTGCAAAGTTGGTTTTCCAATTATGGATTAGGACCTGTTCAGTAGTGTTAAACATTTGCTTAAGGACCTGAACATGGTAACTCCTTTTGGAAACAATTGTCGCGTCAACAAGTGGTACAGAGGTTTCATGAAGTGACACCTGGAAATTTTAGTAAGAGCTCTGCAAAATTTGACAGCAAGCCGTGATGCCATCACACAGGCCAAAATTGCTGTATTGTTGCTCTAGGTCAACACATACATTAAAGAGAATAACCGGGAAGCTATTTTTGAAGTTCCAAGGCTTGTATGTAATGTTGGTGAAACATCATTATTTTTTAATCCAAAAGGCTGTGAAGCAATTGCTGAAAAAGGCTCAAGAAAAGTCTTATTATCAAAAGATCAAGGGATACAAAAAAAGAGTGCTTCACTGTCTTGACGGGTGGATATGCTTCTGGTGAATTGTGCTCATATCTCATATGTTGTAAATACAAGTTCTCCCAAGAGTTTGTGTTTTCCATGCCTCTATGTTGGAGCGTGGTTAAATCAAGAAATGTGTGGAGGACTGTGGTTTTTTGAGTTCATCACGAACGTTTTTCACGAGTGGCTCGTTGAAATTGTAGTGTCTCTTCCAAAACCATTATACACTCCCACCCTGCCTTGCACAACAGTACATTTTGGCAGGAAAATGGGAGTGTGTTGGCATTTCTGCCAAATGCGGTGCACTTTCTGCAGTTCATGGACGTGGCGGTTTTTCACCTTTAAAGAGTGGCTGGAAAAAGGTTGGTTATGTTTGGTGAGTTTAACAATTGACAGCAAAAGGTGATGCACAATTTAATAAGAAAGCCTTTCCAAAATTGCTGTAGGCAACACTTAAAAAGTTTGTCACGCCTGACATTGTGAAAGCTGTATCCATGGGACCCCTCTGCAGCAGATTTTAAAAATGCACTTTTGACTACTGCACCACCAATGCCACCGCCAGAAGCAGTCTCGGGTGCATCTAAATCTTCAGCGCCACCAGTAGCAGCAGCATGAACCGTATCAGACAATTTCTGAGTGTATCGAAAACTGTGAAATTTTGGGACAGCTGGTAACAAATAGCATGGTAATAGAAGATATGAAATGCTTTTTCAATTTTGAAACTCTGAGACTACAGCATTTACAATGCAACCTCGAAACAATTCCATCTCAACCCAAAAAAGCCACTCCAAGATTTTCTTCTTCCCTCTCTACACCTGCTTTTAAATGTTCTTTCTTCACTGTACCTACAACTGGCACCATTATGTTATCTTCTAAATGAGTGTGTATGTGGCCTGAACCCTCTTCTTCCAATGCCCGAAAGAGAGTGCCAAAGGTACGGATGCCTGATGTTGCTGTTTCTGATGCCTGGTTCGAGCAATACACCAAGAAATCCAAAGAGAAGAAAAAGGAAGACAGGATGACGAAACTTGCCGAAAAATAAAGAAGAAAGGAATGTGAAGTAAGTTAGCAAAAGGATGGTTGTGGAAGAAGATTCTGAGGTAAGTGATGTAGATGGTGCTTTGAAAAAAAATTTACAATAAAATCTCTAATGATTTGCAGCTGCAATAAGTTAGAACTTGGAAGGCTGGTAGTTTCATCATGGACAAGTTTCTTGGTGGCAAGAGAGGACAGTGACGATATAAATATATGTGTATGACTGAGCAATGTCATAAAGAGGGAATCACTACGATGGGTATGAGATCGATTAACTTTAGTTATCAAGAGATAGTGAAGTCTCCACTATTGCATTAGGACAAGTGTTGAGGGTTCTTCCAACCCCTTCTGTGCAACAGTATGGGGCACGTGTTAGGTTACTGTTCCCAGGAACAGTATATGTAAGTGAAGCATAAGATTAACTCATTTTGTAAGTCACTGAAGTGTAATATTCCCTGTGTTACAAGTGTAGAAATCAGTTAAGTTATGTCAATGGTTAAGTGAATATGTATTTTACTTTTAGTTTGGTGTACCTTTTTTGTAACTTAAGTTAACTTAAGGTGGATGAAAGAATTATTCTGTGTGAGGCAAAACATTTCAATTTTATTTTTAAGTTATGCTCGTAACTGAAAATTTTAGGTTAAGTGATTAGTATTTTTCTGAATTCAGTTTATTTGTGCCTTTTTGTATAACTTAAGTTGACTTTAAATGTAAGAGTTAAGTTCTGTGAGGGGCAGGATACATTTCACTTTCATTATTTTGTGCTCACTGTAACTTTGTAATAATAATAATAATAATAATAATAATAATAATAATAAGAAGAAGAAGAAGAAGAAGAAGAAGAAGAAAAACTTGCAATTAGGCAACCACCTGGAGGCAAGCTGAACCTCCTCAATCACATACCAATTCCCTCCTAAACTTTACAACCTCACTCACTGTCACCAACGAAATTCCGCTCCCTCACTGACCTGCTAAGCCTTGACTGCCTATCGTGCTCTCTTCTGCTTCTCATCACCTGCTTCTCACTGTTATTCCCTCTTCTACTCTACTCTGCCTTAGTCAACAGGCAGCCTAACTTATCCCAGCCTCACTATCATGTCTCCTTCCACCACTGTGTATGTCCTGACCAGCCTTTCATAATATACTATCAATTTGAGGGATGAGTATTGAATTTAATCGAGGAATATTGGATTATCGGATTTTGGATCACTGGTTATTCGCACTGCCTATTTTAAAAATCAGTTCTTTTTAAAAAAAACTTGCACAAATTTTTGTTCTCGTTTTTAGACAACAAGGTAGGTTTAAAAATCCATCCAGTATATAAATTTTTCGTTATAAACAATTATTATCCCTTTAGAAATTTCTTAACACATCAAATCCCGGGTGTTCTCCCTTAGTGTATTATGTAGTCTACATTCCAGATGGTGTTAAATATGCCAAAATGCTCTATTTCAGAACGAAATGAATGTGTTTAAATTATTTTTCATTCTGAAAGCAATGTTTGAAAATCAAAATTCTTTTTCTTTGCAGTTGTCTTTTTTATATATCTTTGAGTGGAAGATAAAGGAATTTTGTCAGTATTTAACATTGTGATCTGAAGTGCTGGTGAAAATAATATGAGGTGATTTTGGAGGAAGGGAAGGAGGAAACAGAATTACCCAGAAAATACCCACTGGCAATGGCAATTTCTGATGCATAAGGATGTAACCCTGCTGAGAATCAAACCGCAATCGTCTTGTTAGAAGGCATGTGTTCTGATCATCAGACAACAGCAACTCGTGTTTGATAAGTAGAATATATGTTTTATTGTTCTGTTTTGTGTGTGAAAGTTTAGCGATTTGAGGAAGTTACATATTTTTGTATTGCACTTAAAGCTTAAGAAAAATCATAGCATACTACATATATGTTTGTGTTTGTTTTGTAATAAGAAGTGTGGAAACTGTATTTTTTTTTTGTCTTTAGGCTTCGGAAACTCTCTTCCGCATGGCTACATGGAGAGGACTCGTCCGGCCAGTGCCTCATGGGGAGGTGGCAATTTTTGCAATATCTATGGCAACTCTACTCTATTGCTACAGAAGCAGACACACATCTAGAGATTCCATTTACAGTCTGTTTAGGTCAGTTCTACATGTGACCATGTTACATCTTCTATAGAGACTGAGCCAGTTGTCGTAGGTACTGCATTAATACCACACACTGTGCTCAATTTGGGTACAGAATGTTGTGTGTGTTTAGTAAAAATTTGTATACTCTCTCACAACTTCTGAATAATGTGGTGTTCACTTTTCTGTCTGTTTGACAGGCTGTAAAGGCCTAGGTAATGGTGTTTCAACTATGTGCATCAAAGTTGTAAATACCAACAATATGTGAAAAACGATTAGGTTTTCAGTTGCCATTGAAGTATTTCCAGTGTACGCCATTAATAAATATGTCTTGTTAAAAGGTCTTAACGAAGAGTTATGCAACTAATCAAGAATAAAAAATTTACATTAGGTAATCTTTAAGTGAAAATTCAAGTCTTAAAAATAATATCTTCAATTGTTGGTATATAAATAGACTCTGAATTTATATCAATATAAAAAAACTTGACCAAAATTTATAGGCTCTAAATAATACCCACGAGAGTGACAAGACTGTTAAATAATAGTTTTTTCGATAGTAGAAATACCTTGCTGAAGTACTTTATTTAATGCAAGGTGTCTTGATAGGTTAGGTGCAATGGGACAGTTATTTGTACAAGATGTGGTTCAGGACATTTTTATGTATTTGAATTAAGCAAGTGTAACAGTAAATAGTCGAGGGGTCAGACCTCTCGCCTCTCACCTAGGAAGTAATTCGTGCTTGATACCCAGCGGGTTCTACCCCAGATTTTTTGCATGTGGGAAACATGGCAGACATTGCTATTGGCCAGAGGGTTTACTTGGGGAACTCCAATTTCTCCGGTCTTTCACATTCTGTTGCTGCTTTGTACTCCTCTCACCTCACCTCATCCATTCTTTGGGCCAGACAGGTGACAGGCATGTATTTTCTATTCAAGCAGCTGGCCCAACCTTCACACAGGTTTTCTCTCATACATAGTCTGACCCTGCTCCAAAGCCAGGATCTTCCATAATTTGTATTGATTTTTCCTTTAATGTTAATTTTGAGCATTGCTTTCTGCATACACTTTTTAATTGCTTCATTTTAGTCACTATGTGTTTATTTACAATATTCAGACGTGTAATTTTGCAGCCCATTCCATAGGACAGTTTTTTTTTAAGTAGAACCACCCAATTCAATTTTTTTTAATTTCAATTAATTTAAAGTATATTTACAGTAATTTATGTATAGTATTGTGGTTGGGGTATGCAGTAGACGATAAATCTTTTTGAGTGGGCATGAAACAGAAGAGGTCCCATAACGTTGTAAATACCTAGTTATTTTTTGGTAGTCAAGACAGCTGTCCTACCAACAGTTCTATACCTACTGTTTCTTGTGCATCTGCATCAAGTAAGGCTGTGTCACAGTTTACGCCCTTCCCCCATCATAGGGTGGGATGTGGCGTGTTAGTGATGAGAACATGTTTAAAGCTAGCCATGGCATAACGAACGTGTAACCAAAATCTGATTTTTTTTTCTTACTATGTTGAAGGAGTTGGTGACTATTAATACTGTAGGTGGATTGTAATTTAAATTTAATTTTAAATCACATTTTCCTTGAAAAAAGTTAACCGAACAGAACTAAATTTCTGTTCTGTTAACTTTTTTCAAAACCAGTTTTGAAAGTTTTAATTAAATAACCAGATTTAAACTTATTAAAATCTCCATTTTATTTTTATGCAATGTAGAATGTCAAGTAGTAGTTTGAGAAAAACAGGAGTTTTTGGCAGCATTTTTGTAATGTATATTTTATTTACCGTTGTCTCTTTTTGGTGACAGTCTTGCTAGATACATCATACAAGCTGCACCATCCTCCTAGGAGCATCAACCCACATTCTTGTCGACAACAACACTATAGATTATATTTTTACAGCTAATTTTTATGTTTGTTTCTTCATTATTATTTTACCATCATATGTATCGTATATAGATGTTTCATTTTGATAATTTAGTACACACAAATTCAGTTAACACCACAGTGCTTCAGATATGCAGTAACTATTGGTGTATGTAAGTTGTGTACCTTAATGCACTCCAACTATAGTGATAGGATTCTATAACAGTTGCCAGAATGCTGGGTTAATTTGTTGGTTATCATTCTCATCTAAATTGTTCCAGGCTATGGGAAATGTAACCCGTTTAAAATTTTATTAATTAAGTCCTCGTACTTACTTAATTTTACGGTACAACTTTATATCTTTTTTTAGGTTATACATAACTCTAAAAACTCTGAGTTGAGGTTAATCAACATCTTTTGTGGTTAATCAACATCTTATGTGGTTAATCAACATCTTATGTGGTTAATCAACATCTTATGTGGTTAATCAACATCTTTTGTGGTTAATCAAAATTTTTTGTACAAGGTCCCAAAAAACAAATTTCACTATAGAGACTTAAAACCCCAAACACCCAACTGCTTTACTCAACCAAAAAAATTATTTATTATTTACTGCAATACATTGTGAAATGCTTAAGGCATCTCTAGCTTACCTGCCATTACATTTTACTGAGTAAGTCAGAGCACATTTCTAGAGCATTTGCTCTGACAGAGCGACTGCACGTCTCAAGTGGTTGTTTTGTTATTTCAGAGCGAAGATTGCTGCCTATCAGCGTGAGTAGTTTTACCAGCGGAAGGCTTAACCAATCAGACACCCAAATCCGAAATAGTGCTAAATATGGTTATAGACCTTCATTACCCACCAATATTTGTCTTTCTCTGAATTCTTTCTTTGTCACAAACACTTCCTGTGACTTTGTGCCAAAGAACCTGAATCTCAGCCCAACAAAGTGTTATTTACAGGAGACGTAATTCATTAATACTTTTAAAAACCAAGGTTAATTTTAGTAGCAAGTAAAGAATTCCAAATCAAACACAGACGTTAAAAATTTATCAATAATAACCCAATTTATTTTATAAAAGGTTATTCTCAGTAAATTAACTGATTTTTCAGATGCCTGCTTACTTTGCAAGATAATTCTTTCTGATTACTATTGAGGTAGTTGTCAGACTGTAAGCATAAACAAAAATGAAATCCACCACATGTTCCCACCTTCTGGCAGGGTCACTGTGTGCGTGATATAAGGCTGGGGTGACTAGCAAGCCCAAGCTGGCCCGAAGAATGGTGGAGGTAAGATGAGTGTGGAGAAGCGATGGAATTAAAGAAGTGATGAAAATGGGAGTTCCTCAAGAACACCCGTCAGCCGACGGCAACGTTCACCACTTTTCCACATTCAGAAATTCTGTGACTGAAATCAACAGGGATCGAACCCAGATCACCTAGGTGGGAGGCAAGACCACTGTGGCCCCTTACTGTAAGCATAGATATAAACTGGAATATTTTGGTGTAAAATTTAGTTTTTAAGCAATAAAAAGTTTAATTTTTTTGTTAAAATTTTCATTTTGTTGTATTTATTAAATTCTGCCTGTAATCAACCAGTTATGGTTGCACAGATGATATTGTAGTTGAGAAGATATGTATTTTCAATTTATTGAAACATGCAACTCTTTGTAGGTTTGTTGTTGGGCCATTTGAAGAACATGGCTATGCAGAAAATCGTGAAGATTTGCCACCCCAACACAGAATGCGTGTCATCTCGTCTGGAGAGCGTAGAGGTTCTGGATCAGGACAGTCTTCAATTGGGGCCTTCTCGCTTGCGTTAAGTGCTTACAAAAGTGTGATCCGGTACATAAAAGGCTGTGGAAGGCATGCAGCTTGCCCACATCCATTTAGCTGTACTTTCTATGTCTTACAGGTGAATATAAACTTTAATAAAGACTAATAAAGTAGCGTTTCTTAGATATAGAATATTTACAGTTTTCAGAAAAGTTCATCTAGTGAATAATGATATTAAGTTGCACATGTTAAGTGGTGCGGTAAAAATTACTAACACCAGATTGATTTTAAGTAATTGGGTGAGAAATCTTTCCATGGTTGAGTGGTTTTTGCTGTTCATGATAATGTGAGCATTGTTGAAATCCTATGAATAATTTTTTTTCTTTAAACCAGTTTGTATCTTTTTGCCTGTTACTAATATAAACATAGCAGTATTAAGTAATGAATATAGCTTGCAAAGTGTTTAAATGTAACATCTAAGCATGGCTGTCAGTTCGTGGAGGATCCATCCCCCTCAATAATTAATTCATTAATTTAAAAAAAATTGTCCTCTCACCCATCTCACAATTTTTGAAAATTTTATGGTTGCCTTCAGAATGTTTTTATATTTGACTATCATGATTTCCTGGTACTGGACTTCATTGTACTAAAATTGTTAGTTTTTCTGTGCTTATCTAATAACGAAAGTCAGCTGGAATGTTAATAGTGAACACTCGCTGCAACTGATCAATTTGGCAACAGTATGATAGAGCAACATTTCTGTGCACTTGCTTCACACAATTTGACTCGTAGATATGAGTAAGCCATGTTTAGTTTAACAATTTGTACACGTTATTTATTACTGGTGGCTTTTGTGACCCGATGGAGAAAATTAAATACTAACTCCACAAATTTATTTAATTTCAAAGTGATAACATTTATGGAAAAATATGGGATCTGAATAGCTGTAAAAATAAATGCAAGAATGGAAAAAAAAATTAGTGATAAAATTTAGCTGCCCAAATCAGGCCAGGCATGCCTTTTCTTTCATGGTCAAAAAATAAAAAATTCCAGATGATTAAAAAAAATGTATACAGTACATTTAAGTGCTTCAGTGTTGTGTGTGAAATACTGCAAGAAGGCATGTGAGACGGCACAGAAGGGTGACATTTTGAGCATGGAATTTATTGCCAGCCAGGTTTAGATGATAAAGTAATTGTGAGACAAAGAGAGTTGCAAAGAATGGCAATCTGCAGTAATTCCCAACACTTTTACCTGTTACCTAGACATGGTTGTTTTTATTGATGCTTGGCTAATTGGAGTCTTAATATAGGGTAACTTAGCTCCTAGACACATAACAATTAGTACATAGTTGCTTTATTTTTCCGCACTTTTAGTAAACTGTGTGTTTCTGTTGGGGTCAGTAGCTGAGTTGTTATGAGTCTGCAGATGCACAAACTTCAGTTCCAGGTGAAGAACATAATTGTATGCATGTATGCAGACATGTTGCATACCTTTGAGAAAGGTCATTTATATTGCTTACTGTTACACCCCATGAACACTTGTCTACACAACTGCATTGTCTGACTGTGTGGTAGCAATATGCGCACACCCATTTATAATGTGCTTCCCATTTTTGGAAGAGCTAATTTTGGAGATAAAAAATGTGTGAGATATTAGAGTGTTTTCAGTAATTTAATATATTTTCTAGGCAGTAAATGGTTCAATATAGATGGAATTGGCGTGGGGAAATTTTTGTGACACTCAGTGTTTTAAAAGTTTTGTTGGCAAGGGAATGTGTATTTATACAGCTATCTGGTTACATTTTATTAGGCAGACATCTGCATATGTTATTGAAATAAATATTTAACGTAAAAAATAATTGTTATGCCAGTGTCAGTTTTACCAAGAACATTATGTAAAAAAGGAACTTTAAAATTATGTATTTTAGGGTAAAAATGGGGTATTTTTTAATTTACGATAATGACTCAACAGCGACTTTACAGTGGTATTCTTTGAAACTGTTTGTTGACAGGCATAAATACTGGGTTCGACTGTAACCATAGCCATTCTCAAAAAGCCTTATGTAACTAATACAGCAACTTTAAGTTGTTGCCATAACAACAAAATAAATTAAGATTTAAGTCTTTTATAAGCACTAAAAAGCGGAGTCATGTCCTAATGTACAACATTGTTAAAACAAGTACAGTATTATTTAGTTGAAACTACAAAGGTGTTAAATAAAATCAACAAAAATATTTTGGTCAACCACAGTATTAGAATGAAACTTCTGGTGGGGAGAAAAAAATTTGTTTAGTTGTAATAAATAACTGAATTTAAAAAAACATTTAAAATAGAGGCTTTTTCTGAATAGGGCCTGGTAATACTGTTAAAAAATCTGTCCTTTTGAAATCAAGGTGTTACTGTAATAGTTTCTTGTATTTTGTTAAAGTGTTGGTGATAATCCCCGATTAAGTCTATAGAGTTTGTTGTACCTGCAACTTTAAACAGTGTATTTAAAAGCGTGGGTTAAAAAAATCTTTTCTCTCTCTCTCCCTCCCCCCTTCCCACAGCCCCCCCCCCCCAAAAAAAAATTCATAATATAAATTTTTCAAAGCTGTACTACTGATGGAGTGATCTCTCGTGGCTCATTTGTCTGGTGTTCCACCTAGTTAGTTTACTCTACCACCTGGTTAAAGAACGAGAGGCATTTTCAAAAACTCCATCAAGCTTATTCCACGGTCCACCTTTTTTTTTTAATGGGAAGAACACTACTGTACTAAAATATTATTGAATTTATCGAAAACTTATTTTGTATGAGTATAACATACTAACATTGATCTCCTTGAGTAGGAATTGCTCTATGTGGAGATGTATAATATTTTACACTTACAATATGTAGGATACATATAGACAGATGGCAGAACTAATACAAATGTATCACATTTGGCAGTCAGTAACTTGTAACAAATACCTTGTACCAGGTATTTCCTTATAATTCTGTCATTAAGAAATTAAGGATCAGCAAGGAGTAAAATGTATAAGTTACTATAACAGTCCAGCATATACGTAATAAAAGATGAATGTTTCTAATGTTCCAAATATAAGAATGGTTTCATTGGAGAAGTGAGTTGCAGATAACACTCCAGTTACATGCACCATTAGTCGTCATTTGTGCAATACAAAAATTAACTTCCTGTAGTTATCATCTTTCATATTCGCCTTTTGCTGTGGGTAATTGGTAACAGACAATAAAGGAGCTTTGCAAGGGTCTGTTTAACAAATACTTCAATTATAGAACATTAATTCAAACAAAATTTTTTTATTTTTGTAGGAACATAAAATCCATCTGAATAAAACCCAGGTGGGTTTTTTCAAATGGGTTTTATTGAAAAACCCAACCAGAAATATGCAGGCTGGATTCATTGCTGCCAACCCTGATTTAAAATGTGTTATAAAATACATTTTAATGCAATATTGTCAACATTGTTTACAGGGTACTGTGAAACTTTTTTCTCTTGGCTATGGCCTGCAAGCTTGCTTGCGATTGCTTCTGCAGATGAAGCGAATAGTACGGCGGCCAAACATTTTGCCGAGACTCTTGTTCCACAAGAGTGTCTTCAAGCTCGGTGCATTTCTTGGTGGACTGTCTGGCATTTTCAGGGTAAGTGTTTTAGGTTATTTTAATATTTCAATCAAGACGTGCTCTGTCTGATTGATAATATAGCGTCACCATTTCGTAAATCTGCAATTAAAAAAATTTATTTGTTGACCTACCAGTTTAAACGCCAGTGTAGGCCTACATTGTGAGAGGAATTTTTCAAACATCAGATTAATGGTTTTCTGTACATATTTTTAGTTATCAATGAAGTGGGATTAATCATTGCTTGCAAGTATATGCACTAAATCCTGGCTTAAAAATCTGCTAACATGTTTCATAGTTCATATTACGTAATCTTTTATTTTAAAAGTGAAAAAAATTTGAATAGGTATTTCATTTTAAAGCTGTAGTTTCCCCTGCAAAAAATATAAATTGTTATTATACTTTGTTTGATTGTACATTCCATTTTACATACAATTTATTTTTAAATATTTTTGCAAGGTTGTTTTACATAATTCACAGATTGATATTGTAGTGCACATCTACGAAATTGTAGGTTTTGTCTAACTGGAGGATAATCGATTCATCCAGACTTAACAAAACAGTACTTATGTCAGGTGTACATTGTTGGATTTATAGGTACTGTAAATTTTCGAATACAGTTCTAACTCAAGAGTCAAGTACAGTAGAATTTCGTCATAGCGAAAACGGAAATAGGGAAAACACGATTATAGCAAAGTCTTTTTGAGGAACCGTCAAATAATCACAAAAAATTTCTTTGAAAAATGAGAATTTTATGAGTCGAAACATGTATGGTGAGTCGTGTGAAGCAGACTTGCAGAGAGATTCGTGACCATGTGAAGCAGGCTTGCGGCGATGTACATGACCTTGTGATGTGATTAGGTATTTGTTATCTTGACAGCCGGATGTACAGATTACCTCCACCCCTCTCGCCGCCCCGGATGTACAGATTACCTCCACCCCTCTAACCGCCCCGTCGCGCCACTGCCCCTCCCCCCTCCCCGATGCCAGTCTGCTGGCACTGTCACAAGTCATGATTCTGCCTGTACATCTCGTTTCCCTCCCCAAACTCAAGTGCACGTCGTTCTAAAAACAGAATTTCGTCCTTTATTTCCCCCACCTCTTTTCACGTTTTCGTAGTTAATCATTGTGCTTTCAACCGTGTTTAGTTTCACATACCGCTTGCGTTTGTGGTTTTATTTGGTGATTACTATTTTAGATTACGACTTTGGATTACGATTTTGGATTTTGATATACATACATAGTTTTTCGGTGTTATTGACGAGCTGCTTACTTTTTTTATTTGGATTTTGATTTTGATATTCTTTTTTATTAGATTTTGTGCTAAGATTATTGACGACGTATGCAGTTGAATTATTTCTCACATGATTGTATGACATGGGAAGCAAAAGGAAGACCTTGGATTTCGCTATCGAGCATGAGACATTAATGAAGATAGACTAAGGTAAAAGGCAAAAGGTGCCTGCGAATATGTATTACCATCCAGTTTGTCAAAAATTTTGGGGGGAAAAAAAAAAGAGGAGGAGGAGAATGTGGTTGCAGTGGAGAAAGGAGGTTGGAATACCAAGTTCAAAAAGTTGTGCTGTGCTGATCACGAATATATAGAGAAAGTGCTGCTCACCTGTTTTAACCAGACACGAGGACGAAATGTGCCGATCACGGGACTGATGATCCAGGAAAAGGCCAACACATTCGCCGCAATGCTGTAAGTTGATGACTTCCAAGTGTTCTACTGGGTAGCTGGATCATTTTAAAAAAAGAAATGATATCTTGTGGTACAAGATAGTAGGAGAGAGTGTGGCTGTCCCTTGTGCATATGCTCCACAACATCTTGAAGAAGTACTCGCCCAAAGACGTGTACAGTGCTGACGAGATGGATCACACACTTGCGGTCAAAGGAGATAACTGCAAAGGGGGGATGCGCAGCAGAGTGTCTTACTGTGTTCCTGTATGCGAACATGAGTGGCAGTGATAAACTGACACCACTGTTGGTTGGGAAGACGGCCAAACCCCTAGCCTTTAAGGGGAATATTGTACCATGCCGCTATGAGCACAATAAAAAGGCTTGGATGACCGGCGACCTTTTCACAACGTGGCTGAAGTCGTTTGATGCACATGCCAGGATTCGCAACAAGAAGGTCGTTTTGTTTGTGGACAACTTCCCGGTGCACCCCCAGTCAAGCTGTGCAACACAGAGCTTGTGTTCCTGCCTCCCAACACTACCAGCGTCCTGCAGCCCATGGACCAGGACGTCATACAGCTAGTGAAAAAGAAGTTTCGCGACATGCAGGTCCGTGATATGGTTGTCCGTATCGACATCAACCAGCCTCAAAGGAAGTGGGATGTGCTGAGGGCTATCCGAGCCATTTGCACCAGCTGGGATGCCGTCATACAAGAACACGTCGCCAACTGTTTCCGACATGCTCTGTTTGTTATTGACAAACAGAAACAGACCCCGACTGTTTGCTTGTTGAAGATGACAGTGTTTCAGCCGAACTTCGCAACGGTACAACCCCACCTCAACCAAGCACATCTGTAGGGCCACAACAGGGAACGTCTTCTGAGCCACAACCCGGAACATCTTCCGACCCTCAACCTAGAATGTCTTCCGACCCTTAACCTGGAACATCTTCTGGCTCTCAACCTGGAACATCTTCCGACCCTCAACCCGGAACATCTTCCGACCCTCAACCCAGAACGTCTTCCGACCCTCAACCCGGAACGTCTTCCGAGCTACAACCCGGAATGTTTCTTGCGTCTCCCCTTCACCTGTTCTTTTCATCGCCAAGGAAATTTGAAGAAAAATAGCCCCAGGTGTCTCGTACGAAGTGTACCTCGCTGTCGCCGACAACATGCCAGCGTGGGGAGCTTTGGGGGACAACAAAATTGTTAGTGGTAATACAGAATCAACTGATAAAGAGGAAGAAGTGCCAGTACCAAAGCCGTCAAGGGAAGGCATGCTAGAAGTAATCGGAGTTCTCACTGATTGCCTGTTGTGTAGTGATGCCAATGCTGAGCTGTGGACAAGTTTTACGCAAGTAAATAAATGGGTTGTCACCAGCTATGGGGAAAAAAATTGGGCATCAATTTTAGATTTTTAAAAAAATAAGTCGTGGTGCCCTCTTCCTATTTTGACATGACTGTGCAAAAACTATGTTGCCTTCACATGTAACATTTAATTTCTTGTGTACGTAAGTTGTGTAGGGCAAGCCTTTCACTCTACCAGCTAGCAACCTTGCTGTGTCTTCTTCCCTGTTCTGTTGACAAGTTGTAATTCACAGCCATCAAGCTTCGACATTACCACCTCATCCCCCCCCCTTCCTTTTCAATTGTCGGTAAATTTTGCAAGAAAGATAATTTTCATTAAACTAGAAGAAAAACTATACTTTAACTGAAATGTGTGGCAAACAAAATCCAACGTGAACGTACTTTAACTTAATACCAAATTGTTCTAGTATGATTTTGTAGCACATGTAACTTGTCACCTAAAACTTTAACTTATTCAGTTTAATTTCAGTCCTTTTATTTCATGTGAAGTACGAAAGCAAAAAGAATACATAAATACATACGTTAGAACAAGTATAGATGTTAGTGATAACCTACGTGTGTGTATGTGTGTGGGCCATGTAACGGGAGGACCAGTTACAAGGACAAGGTATACTATCGGAGATCAACATTTTTCTACACTAAAAAGAAATATCTACCTGTGTTTATTGGAATAAGTTACGATCCCCGTATTACAGTTCACAGTGTTTAGAATTTGTTTTTCTTGTTTAATTAATAATGTAACGTTTTCTAAATGTGTAAAAGCAACCTTCACAGCTCCGTTGCTGGAGTCTTTCGGCCCAATCTGGCCACTACTGTGACACTGTTGCCTACGAAAGTCACGCATGATTACCAGTCACGAGGTGCAGATGCGCTTATGTGCTGGCTGCTCTTGTCAACTCCAGCTACCCACGTCTCAGTTTTATTTTTGTTGACTATTTCGTTTTTCGTATAATAGCATACCAGTACTGCCGCAAATATTGTACATAAATTTTTATTGCCATGGTTTAAAAAGGTATTTTAAATAGATTTCCGTACCAAGTTTTTTGTTTGTTACTTTTTGTTAAGCCTTCTACAATTTATATTTTCATTAGTTACACTAAAAGTTGTATGCCTATCAGTGAAAATATAGTATGTGCTAACAAAATAACCTGTGGCAACATTTTGTAAATAAATTGATATTTGCACGAGTACATATTGTTAAAATGCACGAAAAAGGCCAAAACTCATTTAAATTTCTGTAAAATAAACATATAAAACGTGTTCTGGGTGGACAGTTAATGCTTAGGTGTGACAAGAATTGGCTTCAGCATTTTTTTTAAGTTATTTTTTATAAGTACATATTATATTAATATTTGCTACCGCAGATGCTGAAAACTGCGGATAAGGTGCGCCGATTGCATAATTCACATTTTGATAAACATCGCAACACATGTAGGAAATTAAACAAACCCGCCACGTTAATTTGTTATCAGGCAGAATAGCAGCGTCATTTGTACTGTACAGTATCTCCAAACCAGGTCGGATTTTATCTAAAATTTTGATGCAGTCAGCGTTAGTATTAGCCCGCTGTGCAAATAATTTTAACAACGTCGAATTCTTCAAGGTTCGAATGATGGAACACAATTTTGCAGCGGCGGTCCATAGGTTTGCAGTGGCCGGCAGTGTAATCATGTTGGCTCCGCCGACGCATGTACTCTTGCAGCACACTCGCGTGGGCGGGGCACCGTTGCGGCGGTCCAGTGATTGATAGCCATACTTACATGAGGCAGCGGAGTTTTTGGCCTGTTTTGATAGTTGCACCCATACTTATTGGGTATCATTGTAACCAGTGCATACTTATCTGTTAAAATAAACCTACATTTCCTTAAAATAACTACTACTTTGAAATTAAATAAGATTGAAGACCGTTTTAATGCAATTTTTGGATTTAGGGGTCAGAATCGGCCAAATTTGGCTATAGCGAAGACACTGCTACAGTGAAGTTTGAACCCAGAACCGTGACATTTCATTATAACCAGACTACTGTATGTGATGAGATCAGTGCTAGAGAAACTCCTTTGAAATCTTAGCTTAGCTCAACTTAAGATCTTTTATAATAAAAAGAGCTTAACTTAACTTAACTTTCTTTTGGAAGAAAGGACATAGCACACGCTACAAAACTCACTTTTCTTGGAACTTAGCTTATTTTGAGCTCTGTTTATAGGCTGTTAGCAATAGTAAACAACTGTTATTTCTGCTTCAAATAAAAAAATTTAATTTTTTAAGTTTTTGCTGTGCATCTCTTCATTACTGAAAATCAGATATCCATACATTTGCATTTGGTTAAGCTTTTACCAGCAAAACCTGCAGTTTGAAATACTGTACTTACTCGCATAATTGCCACATATTTTTGACCAAATTTTTGGCCCAAAAATGAGGTGCGGCCATATTAAGTGTTTTGAAATAAAATTACCTTTAAAATTTTTTGGTGTAAAATATAACTTAATTGTAAACCTTTTTTTCCATATTTCCTTGTCCATAGCGTGACATTTCTCCAAAAATAAAGAAATAGATTGCTGAGGTGCATGGTACACATGGAAAAAATAAAAGGCTAGAAAATATTGTTAATCCATTTATGTGTGTAACTTAGTGAAACTCGTTTAAAATTATTTCACTGAAGACGTTTACATTTTATGGTACACTACATGTATGTTATTATTTCCAGTGTAAGTAGTTTATAAAAACCTGATTCACACTTAGAACGTCATATCTCTCCAAATGCCACTATGTTATCAACAGCGCATCATCAACCAGCGAGCGTGACTCTTAGTGTCTGACGATAGGTCATGTAGGCACTGTGGAGGATCTAGGTCAGCGTGCCGTGAAGACTGGTACCTAGATGCTCGATTCAGCCGCTGTGTCTTGTAGGCATGAAATACAGAGGATCTAGGTGTGCGTGCTTTGAAGTCTGGTACCTTGATGCTCGGTTCAGCCACCATGTCTTGTAGGCACGAAATACGGTGAATCTAGGTGCTCGCACCGTGCAGAATAGTACATGAGGCGCTTATGGTTAACTTCATTGGATCTACTCGATAGCGTAGATGTTACTCTAAAATTGGTCAAGAACGTAATGTGATAAAAATATACCGGCCCTCAAGATCTATATATATTCAACTCAGTCTCGTCGCCGGATCCATTGGAGATGTACTCTGCTAGGTAGCAGGGTAGATAGCCGCCAGCAGACAATATACAGGAAATTGCACATAAAAAGTAAACAAACGCAGACTCCCGTATGTGTACGGAAAAGAAAATACGTTGTAAGGCGGTTTGAGTGCATTTTCACGGAGAAAATGATTCCGGAGAGTGGTATTTTTGTTGAACGAGAAGTCTGGAGCAGAAAATATCAAGTAAAAATATCACCAGAGAATGTAATTCAGGTATGAAATACATTATATACTGTAATTATTAATAATTAGGTGTTCTGAACGTATACATATTAAACCTTTCAATTGTGATGCTATATAGGTATATTGCACCAGTAGAAAGGGATAGGTATCCTGTACTGTTATAACATGGTCTAATAACACAGGTCTATCAGATCCGCGACTGAAACTACCACTTCTGTAGATTTTGCCATATTTTTTTTAAAAAAGGCAGCCGAGAAACTACTCTTTGGACTTATGTCCACTCAGTAAGCATCCAACGACTGAGTAGATCCAATCACGTGACTAATACTACTGAGTAGGATTATACATACTACGTGTTCATAAGCGCCTCTAGATGCTTGGTTCAGCCGCCATGTCTTGTAGGCTCGAAATACAAAGGATCTAGGTGCGCATGCTGGCACACCCTGCTTCCTATCAACGGACGTTTGCAACGTTCCCGTTTTGCAGGGAATGTCGGGCACTAAATTCCTTTCTAGATTCCACATTTTTACCATTGTGGCTAAGATGTTTTTCTCCTAAAGCGACCGTAAAAGCTGGTCCCTTGGAAAACGTCTTAACAGAGTTTTACACTTTTGTGTCTCCTGTTGAAAAAGATGGTGTGCTGCCATTATACCGATTTTTTAAAATACTGCTTTAAGGCTTTCAAAATAATGGTGTAGCCATTATGTGAGTAAATACGGAATTGAACACAGCATATGCTTTTCAACACAAATTAACTTAATTTTTGAGGCTATTTTTAATGTATTTTCATTGGCGGTTTTTTCTGTTGCTAAAAGTTTTTAAAACAGTTTATTTTACTGTCAACAGCGTTTAGTTAGGTGTATTTTGCATGTCAACTGAAGAAATGTACATTCCTGCTAAAAAATAAATTTTGTACATTTGATACATGATTTGATGGGGAAAAAAAATGTTTGGCAGTAACTTCAGCAACTACACAGTGACTGCAACTATATATGATGTAACAGAAATTTTAGGTTAATATTTCAGTTAGCTGTGATTTGGGTGTGTGCTAACTTAGTAAATTTTGTGTAAAGTGTTTTTAGTAATTTTAGAACATTAGGAACAAGCCACATAAATATTCAGAACCAACTATTTTCAGTGGCAGCTAATGAAAGAATTCCAAGAGAGGGCACAAAACCATGGTTATTGTTTTGGCGTGGGTTGACAACACTGATTCCCCTGAAAAATTTTGAATTTTACGTGCAAAATTAAGCTATTTAAGTATGTTTTGATATTAAACGTTGTTGATACAGCTGGTAGAAATTATATTTTTTTAAAGATTGTACCCACTCACGCACAAACGATTAGACATAGACACGCACTGTCCAGCCAAAACTGGCCAGTAGAGCAAGGGCTGTGAGTCCACGGCCAACAAGTAATCAGGACACATAATCAACAACCCAAGGTGAAAGGTGGGTCTACTCTACGAAGGCACACAACACATAAATTAACGACGCCGAATGTATTACCAGTCTCAATTTACAGGATCATACATACTCTCCCAGAAATATATTACAAAACGCAATTCAGTATTATAATTCACTGGGGCCTGTAACAAGAATACATTAATACAATTAAGAAAAGAAATCAATTACCAGAAAACCTGACTTTGATCCACTCGCTGTATCGACACTCAGCCGGCATGTAATAAAGTGAAAAGGGACGAAAGCAAAGCAAACGAGAAAAGCTAAAGGAAAATGGAACTAATAATAAGCAAGACTAAACTAGGGTATACATGCAATTTACCGAATAGAAGAGAGCAATGGGTTGCACGACCCTAATCAAATGAAGTTAACTTACCGGACAAACAAACACAGACAGAGCGTCGAGGTAAAGAGTGGCAGACAACCTTGCTCGGCAGGTGCAGGACACAGAGTGCTGGAACACACAATGACAGGAGGCCATGTAGAGGAGTGAAAGTAGGGGGGGGGGAGAAGGAGGCGACGAAGATAAGCGACGGAACCCAAACAGCCACGTAGACCGGCGAGGCGGCGCGGGCCCTTCAAACGGGGCGCAACACAAACACAAGGGCGTAGGACAATAAATAGGAAGGGCGTGCTGTCCCAGCACAAGATGTATTTTATTTTGTAAACAATTATACAATGCTAGGATCTTATGTTATCAAACTGCCAGTCACTGCACACTGTGTTAGGAAAGCATTTGGAAAGAATAACACAAAGAGTGCTGAATAATAGTTTCTTGAACTGTGTACACTCCAATACACCATATATTGTATCAGCCTACAACATGATACATAATATAAGCACATTTGGAATTGTTAATTGAAAATGTAACTAATACAAACACTGTGTCAAACTTACATGCATTTATTTCCATTCATAATTACCTTTAGACAAGTGTCCTATTTTTATATTTGTAAAAAATAAAATATAATTACATATTTACATTCCTAGCTCCTCCTCTAAAATAAAAATAACATTACAAAAACAATCAAATTGGTCTTGTTCATCACAACCTGCCAACCAAACAGCTTTTTCATAAAGTTTTGAATTAAAACTGCGAGTGTATATTTTCTTGTGTGTGTGATAGCTTCACAACAAATTCATTTCCGGTGTTTGATGGCCAAGATTGTTGATTTCAAGTTGATCTTGATACTAGACTAATTGGTTTGGTAAAATAAATTATGTGCTATCCATTTTACTCTTTGAACAAACGCCACGCCAAAGAAAGTGTTCTAAATGTGTGGATATAAAATTTGAATAATTCATTCAAATTTGCAGTCTTGTACAAATTACTGTAGTGTATAAATATGTATCTTTACTTTCTTACGATTAGTCGCGACTTTTTAAAATACATGTTGTGGCACTGGAAGGGAATGAATGGCAAGCGGCAACGTAGTCGAGCAAGATGCACTAACCTATCGGGCTCTTGTTGTACTATCTGAACAGTGCGGGCGCAGAGTGCGTGTGCTCAAATACCACCAGACTTCGGCCATCTCCGAGCCCTCTGTGTGTTCCCAGCTAGGGGAAAATGTGTATTGCTGTGGGTGCAGGCTGCCTGTGCCCATAGCACAGCGTCGGAAAAAACTATCGTCGTGCCTAACAAGAAGAGACGCTATTTATAACTTTTTAATATAATATTAAGTAAATAAATAAAATGCTGGTGAATTTAAATACAAAAAATTAATGTTAAAAATTATATTTATTTATTGTGGTATTTATTTGGGAGGGCACGTGCCCCTGCGCTCATCGGCACAATCCGTCACTGGTTATTTTTCTTTTTAAATGTCGCACTGCTAACTCGTAATAGATAAGTTGCGTAAGCACTGAATAATAACTTTGCATTGTTTACAGTACGTAGTTGTAAGAATATTCACTATTTTTCTCTGTTACACAGTTTTACATTCCAAAGCAATAAGGTTACATTGAATTATATTTGCTGACTGGTTTTTTGAAGTCAGCTGTTTGGACGCCACTGCTAATGTTGTGTCCCGAATATATAAAAATAGGAGGGGGAGGGAAGGAAAGCAGGAAGGTGATTAGTGGGCCAATCTTATCTCGCCAACGATGATTGTACACTAGACCCAAGATTTTACGAATACTCAATGCTCCTTTCATCACATTTGTAAAATTGCTACCTTTGTAAAATCAATAACGGTTTATTTTGCATCCTCACCCCCTCCCCATCATCAAATTTTAAAATGGAATTTTTTCTGCAAAGTGCCATTTGTCTGGCCCATATTTTCATAGCGTTTTGAGGGAAATTTATGTAATAATGGAAAGGAATTGATATCAATAGCCAGAAATTTTCTGATCAAAAGTATACTTCTGAACAGTAGATGTGGCTGACCCTTGTCCCAAAAAAAAAAAAAAAAAAAAGAGAGAGAGAGAGAAAGAGAAAACCAAGCTTCTGAGTTTCTTCTTGCAAGTTTAAAGTCCATTTTTGATTTATTTATACAGAAAACCAAACAATATATTAATAAAATAATAATTTACACCAATAGGCAGAGGTTGTCAGAAAAAAATTATACATGAAATTGGTAGCCACAATTTAACGTTGTCTTCAAAACAAATTGTAATACACTAATGCACATCTACTAGGCAACTCCAAAATTAATTAAACGTAACATCAAAATAATCCCTCAATGTTTGATACTAAGTTAATTAGTAAAATAAGTGTACAAGTAATTGTATGCGAACGTAGGTAAAAGTAACGTATATGGCGGACACATAGTGAAACTGTATGACTCTTCACAAGATGGAGTATAGATAGTGGCACTGTAGCCTATATTGACGTTCAACCAGCCAAAAATGGCACTTAATGATGTTGTTACCTAAAATCTTTGAAAATTATATGTATAAATGGTTGCAAGGAATCACTTTCTAACTAATATATTGCGTAGAAATAAATTAGGAGTTCTTGGAGTAAGCAATACACGAGCGTCTAATTATTTTCTAAAGTATTACATAGCTTTGGTGGAGACATGTTTAGACATATGGCTGATAGGTAGCATGATCGTTGTGCTCTCCTGTGATGTGAAATGCACATTTTATGAAACGCAGTAACGCACTGTTCAAATTTTGCTTCAAGTTAATTGATTTAAGTATGTATGGTGTTGAACCAGTGAAGAAAAATTATTTCACGCTATTATTGATGAGGTAAGTGTAAGAATCTAAACACAGTCAGCGTGAGGTGACTGAAATATAAGACTTGAAGACATGGAGAAATAGTCTAGAAGAGGGCTTATGCACTTGCGCCGGAACAATGCGACTGTAGTACGGCCTTCATTTAGATCCTAAAGCCCGGTACACACTAGCCATAATTCAGTATATAATTCCGTATAAAATTCATTACAAGTAGCACTGAGACAGTGTGTACCGCAACTACGCTGGTTGTACACAGAATTCCGTACTTAATTTCACAGATAGAGCCCGTCCTATTTTTCATCGCAGTGTTTGTTCACGCGCATGTGCAATGACAGTTTCAGCCACCGCACCTGCAAAGTACACAAGTAGGGTTGCCAATAGCATTTGAATAGAAATAAAATTTTGGTTTCCTACTGAACAAAAGACCATCGAAGTTTACAAAACCTTAATAATACAAGATTGTTTCACTTATTTGGCAATTACACATACGTCTTGTATTGTAAAATATTTTTTGGGAATTTTACTATTACACTTTATGGAATACTGCAACCAACAACACGAATATATTTTTATTCTTTATTTACTTAAACATGTTAGTAAACAAAGATAGTGTGTACACAACACAGAAGTTTTGCTACGTAATTCTGGTATGAAATCGCAATCAAAATTTATAAACAGAATTAAGTAAGTAATTAAGATGAGAATTAAGGATAGTGTGTACTGGGCCTAATACTACGTAGTATTGGCAGAGGGAGCAAGCAGGCTGGCTGGCTTGGCACAGGCAGCGGCACCGTGCTGTTTTCAAGCTGTTACTGCCACATTTTGTAATGGATTTTCACCATTTTTGTTTTATTTTTAATATTGTAACTTGCCAAGTAATAACTGCATCTCGACAACTTATATTTTACCACCTTGAATTAGATTATATATTTTTAATCACTGTCAATATAATTCCTTACAATTTTTTTTGCCATAGAATATAATTTTTTTTTACGGTTCCTGAGAGTGTATTCGTAAAATTACTACCTTCGTTAAATCCAGGATTTGTAAAATAGAGGGTCTAGTTTAGTATTGTTTACATGAAAACTGTCTGCCCATGTTAGAAGCTGAGAGAACAAGGAGAGGGCATGGCACAAGGGATTAACAAAGAGTAAGGCTCAAGTGGCACAGAGTAAAATTTTTGAGGATTTCCAGATAATTTCATAGTTTTGCTGCCATTTTGCACATGAAACGTAGCCCGAAATCCCCAAAAAACAAATTTTTTCCTTACAGTACGTGAGGGTGTCAATTTTTACAACCATCTAAGTTTTACATGTGCTGTTTTTTGTATACACATACTGTAAATACCTACCAATAAAAAACTAAATATGTACCTATCTGAGTAGCGTATTAATTTTTTTCCCCATAGTAAATTTCAATATTTCTCCAAGATGACTTAACTGAACAATTCATTGCAGTAAACAAAGCCAATAAATAGATGAAATTCCCTTATTTTTCTTCCTTTTGATGTTTAAAATTTTATACACACTGCTAATTTGCTTGTAATTTATAATTTTCATTTTATTGCCTTGTTATTTGGAATGTGATTTTTTTTTCTGTGATACACCACTCCACGTAATGTTTTACACTTTACAGTATACTTCATTGGACAAATCTGCTGATAACCAGTCGTAAATGAACAATTTTGAGCTCAGGGATGAATGAGGGCCTGTAATGTGTACAATATGTTTTGTTAATAATTTTCAAGAATTCATTTTAACCTGTTTAAATTATTCTTTTCCTAGTCATTTCTGTATTTTTGGGAATGTTTTACCCACTTTCTCATTATCTATTGCCATGTATCAAAATGTTATCACAAGTGTACGACATAAAAAAATTCTACACGCAAATCCTGCAACAGAAAGAAGAGCGTTCAGCATTCCAGCCTGACAAAATTGTTTGTTCTTATATTGTAATGTTCTGTCAAAAACAGTGACTTACTGAAAAGGAAACTAAGAATTAGCAGTGAAACATATACCCTTTAATTAGGGCTGGCCTAATATTTATTGGCAAATGGCAATACTGCCGATATTTAAGGTGTTGGCAGTGTAATTTTCAATACGATTTTCAAATTTTGCCATTGTTATTTTTTAAAATATTGGTTCAAAGCCAGCCTCCGTTACCGTAGAAATATCAACATGACAACCGTAAATAAAATTGTTAGATTTTTAAGTGCAGGTACAGTATTGTGTTTCCTACTTATAACAGTTGTCTGTCAACCATATTTTTTCAAAATATTTCACTTTAACACCAGCATACTAAATATAACGTTCATTACAAAGTTACACTGTCAATATTTACAAATAAAAACTACAATGACTTACACTTTCAGCTGTACAGGTTTGAATGTACAGGAGATCGCTAACTACACAAAGCAAACTAGTAAAAGGTCGTGCAAAAATTTATTTATTTATTTTAAATGATTTCTTTTTATGCAATACGCTACTAACCGGTTGAAGGTATGCATTGCTGTAAAATGTTACGTGAAACACTTCTATGGCACACTATTATTCTTAAATTTACACAGTCTTTGATGCAATTTAATAGGCTGTTTAGTGGGATATTTTACTATGCTTTTACGCACTGCTATATGATAGTAGCATCATGTATTTACTCTGTACGCTGAACAAAAATCCCTGTATTTCACGCTGTACATGCCAGACTGTTTTAAGTACTAAGGATACTGTCCCAACTAATTTAATTTTTAGTCCTATGATTTATTGTTCTATTCTGTATTTCAACACTGTAAAGTGAGTTAACTAGTATAACATATACTGTAGGTACATGTGTATAATACCTTGTAGGTAAGTATTTTGTTTTACAAATTTTATGAGGTTATCCTTATATTTCAAATTTTTTTGTACAGAAACTCTGTTACATAGAAATGCTCCAAGATTATTTTATTTTAGGAACAAGTTTGTTTACTTAACATGTAATATAAATATAGAAATTTGTTTTCTGTGTTATATTTCTTTTGCTACATTTATATTGCCCTTTGATACAATAAGTATTTAGCCTCCTTTTTTTATTTCAGTAAAACCTAGTACACAAGGGCATCTTTCTTGTACATGAAAGGTGCACAAGAAAAGTTACACTAGCTGGTGTTATTGCAAGTATCCTACCAAATTAACTGTTCAGTTCACATGGCAAACTTTCTTGTGCAAGAAAATTTACACCATTAACATGTTTAATACAGATTTTAAAGCTGCATTTGTTGTATTTGGGTTTATTTGAACAAAATTTATTGTCTCTGTACCAAAAATAAATTGCACAGTGCAAAAATGTAAATATTGTCAGAAGTAGATAATATCCTAGTTTTCATAATATGATGCACAATTGAGCAATGTTTATTCAATAACTACTTTTTGTCCAGCTGTCAATTGTTCTATTAAAACCATTTGCACATGCATAAAACTTGTTTGTTTACTTTCAACATGTACAAGAATGATAACATAAAATAGAACCGGACGTATTTCGCACTAGCTAATATAAAAGTCCTTGTATGCTAGCCACTAGTATTCTCAGTGGTTGTTCACACAACACAAGTTCATTATTAGTCGAGGTGAACAAGAAGATGCTTAACATATATTTGTTAATACCGACTGTGGATCAGGTATCACAGGTTACACGCTGCTAATAACTAAAATATGTAAATAGAAATGCACAAGCACTTACAGAGTTGTACTTGCAGGTAAGAAAACATAAAACGCAGATCACACATGGACGACACATTTTTCTTGTAGTTGCAAGGTTGCAACCTGTGGGGGATTTAGAAACGTATTTTGGGAAGGAGGGGGGGGGAGGGGGCTTATGTGACTTTATGGATTGTAAAAAATACCAGCCTCTCAAAAATGTGGTTGTTTACTGTTATACAACATAAAAAATAAGACACATTAAATGTACTTGGATCATCATAGAACAAAACTGCAGTTTCCTTGAGGTGACTGGATATACTTGAGCTACGTAATGTTGAACACAATTTTTAGGGGGGAGGGGGGGTTGCATAGTTTCTCTGACTAAATCAGCTTCTTCCAGGCACACTGCCTTTGCTTCTACTACTCAAACCAGTCAATGTTTGTTTTTGCCGACCAAATGGCTGCCAGCTGCTAACAAGGTATTTTTTGCACCCTTAAAATATTTCACATCTGACTTTCAAAATACAAGGGCCTTTTCCTTTGCATTCATTATCTCTCTGGCCCATGACATACATGCACACACAAGCTTTCTTTCTCCCATCTTTTGGCAGCTATCCGAGTTCAATATTTTTTTTATTCCTCCCCCTCCAGTACCAACACCACACAACTACACACAGAAAATGTGTGGTGACGCAGTTGGGCAGACATAAGGAAAAGGAAGAAAAACGCTGACAAAATTATATTCTCGTGCTGCTTGCTTGAGATTAATGTCAGGACTGGTGAGAGAAAAAGCAGCATTTTCATGTGAGCTGTTGCTACACTTTAAAGTGTGCAGCTCCCATGGAAACTACTAAATGAAAAAGGAGCTAAGTTTGAAAACAAACTTACTATAAGAAGGTCGCTACTACGAGCTAGCTATTTCTAACTTCTGGGTGAGATAGGAAATCAAAATTTTCTGAACTATGTAGGTCCAGAGTATGTGTGTTACAGGTTAAATATTTGTAATATGTACAGATGGTGAAATTTTGCGAATTCAATGACCCGCATGTTAGAATCAAATATCCTGTACATACTCAAGCCTTGTCTATTTGTTCATTGTCTGTTGTTCCACTGAGTAGCAGCTAGTGGAAAAATGGTCGTGACTTCAGTATGCATAGGATATTTGATTCTAACATGCAGGTCATTGAATTAGCGGAATTTCACCATCTCTAATAATATGGTATACTTGTCTACAGCTGGTGTCATGTCTGTTACGTCGGGTGCGCAATAGGGACTCAAAGTATCATGCGATTGTTGCTGGACTTCTTGCTGGCCTGTCATTTGTTTTCTTTCCTGACAACACAATTGCTCTCTACGTCATGTGGAAAAGCTTGCAGGTGAGTCTTTAATTTGTTTTGGAAAATTTTAGGCTTGCACCCATTGGTATGCTTTGGCAAATTAAAATTTACTATAAGAATTTTGTAAATTTTGATTTTGATAAAGATTGGTTTATGTGTCACTCAGGTAAAGATCCAGAAATGAGTTTTAGTGGGAGCGAATTACTACGAAAAAACTTCAATAAGGGAGAACCGCAACGAACCAACACTATTGTGTGATTGTCAACATTTTTACTTATAAATAAACCAATGTCATTCAAGAATAGTCTATCACCAAGTTCACTTTTAACATCTGTACATTGTACATATGATAATTTTTTTTCTTTTGTGTGGGGAAGTATTTAAGAGGGTTATTGTCCATACTGCACCCCTCCTTGGATCCATAATCGGTGTCACTGCATACTTTTGATAAAAATTATACATTTAAATAAAAGAAAATATTGTGGTGTGTAACACCCATAAATTCTTCCTTCTCTGAAATGTCTTGTCAGCAGATGCCTCCTACTAGAAGTTGGTAAGTCTGCCACAGAATGCAGCTTGTTTCTAAAAAAATTTCATACGATTAACAGTCCAAAACAGTCCAAAGTGCCAGAACATTTTTGTATGGGTAAGTGTTTCTCACTTTCTTTTACATTGTCTATATTCAGTAACTAATGTCAGCATTTAATATCTTTCATTTTCATAGGTCTTGCAGCTAATACTTGGAGATGGCACTTATTGTAATGTTAATGCCATAGTGCTGAGTTGATGAATCTCAGACACTGGAGGGCAACAGGACTGTGGTACTAAGTGGGTCATTAGTAAAACTTGCTTAGCCTGAACATTGACGTCCACGTTTTTGTTGCTCCTACCTTGTGTGGAGTAAAGCTACCGAAGATAAGGCCATTGCTAAAACCAGTGATTTTTGGTAAAAAGGATTTTGCAACAATTTATTTTAATGCCTCATTTGCACATCTGCAGCTCGCTTTATGGATAGTGATAGGATGTTATTAACTCTCAACATCTTGTAGTTTTACCCACAAATTGCAGACGTGAGGTGTCGCAGTAGCCTTGTTCTATTGGCACAGTCAAATGAGTGATACTTCTGCACTAACCATGAAGCAAAGCTGCGGACGTGCATGCAAGGCAGTGAAACAAATTGTTTTTAAATTCTTTTCACCAAAAATCACAGACTCTAGCCATTTCTGTCATTAGTTGGGAGTAGGCAAGGCATTAATCTGAATAACAAATAACAATTTGATTACTCGTACAGTAATACCTTACCTGTGCTGTGTTGGGTAGATATTTTAGTAAAACAGCCTTGCATGGTACATTCTGTATAAAATGAATAATTTGAAGCTGGTGGTACTGATACGCCTCGAAACTTATTCCTGACCAGACTGACTTCTGGAGTATCAATTCACTTTATAGTGAACTGCCTACAGTAAGTGCAAAGAAACCAGACTTAAAAGAGGGAATCAAATCACTAGAGAAAGTTTAGTGCTAATTAGCATGCAGTTTATCTGATCCTTAAATAAATTAAATGAATAGACAGAAGATTGAGATACTCACACGCTGGTACTTCTTAATAGTGACACACGTACGAGGAGACAAACACATTCTTGCATGGTTGCGCAACGTTTCGCTGGTCAGGCCAGCTTCATCAGGCAGCGAGTTCAGGCATATGAGTACCGTCTGTCTATTTATTTAATTGGTTAACCTAATGGCCGAAGCTTTCTTCACATAATATCCGTATAGAAGTACAGTGATTACATACACAGTATGAACTTTTTTTTACTCTTGAATTCTATAAAATAATATTAATTATTATGTTTTCAGATCATATACAACAATGGAGTGGAGCGGGGCTACTTGCCAGAAGTGTCTGGCTTCACTATCCTCTTGTACACCATATCAACGGCGATATTGTTCCATGCGGCTGTCCTTGAGCCACATAACTTGCGGCCTTCGTACTGGAAGTTCCTGTTTAGCATCTCTGGTGGCCGGTGAGTCTGAATATGTTGTACCCATGTCAAAAATGTTGGTTGTTTGTAAACTGCTTTTGAGTTTCTTCTTTAGCAAGATTTTCAGTTTGTGTAAGATAATTCAGATGTTGAGTTGTGCCATGGAATTTGGCATTTGTGTTATGGTTATGTTGATTCATTTAGCATCAAAATGACTTGTTTATTAATTAAAATATAAGTAGATTTTCGTTATAATTAGTTTAATTTATTGTTTAGTATACAGTATGGTAATGGTTAATTTGTTACATATGAGAGAGACATTTCAAGTGAAGTGACAATCAAAAACAGTGGGTGGTTCAAGCAGTATACAGTGTCAGGCCTAGTAATAGGTAACATATTTGGAGATTCAGGGAACTATAAAGATAGTTGTAAATTTTACGGGCCATATTTAAATGAATGAATTAACAGTGTTTTTGATATCCAAAGGATGGTATGGAATTGTGCTTACATTGCTGATAAATGTAGCAGCACAAAACAATTGGACGGCTGCTTGAAATGTAACAAGCATATTAAGATGATGATGCCTAAACTTAATGCAGCATGTTTCTCCTTGTTCTCTTTGGCGTAGAATAATGACTGTATCATAATGTAGCAGATATAGGCTACCATGCCTATTTTCAGTCAACTATGGTATTTTATATAATTCATCAGTACTGTATTTTGAAAGATTTAGGGTGACCTCTTTGAAGGAAAGGAGTAGAAAGCCTGGTCAGGATGTACATGATGGTGAATGGAAAGGGAGAATGGGTGTAGGATACTTAATAACTAGGGCAGGGTGTAGAGAAAGAATGAATAACTGTGAGAAGATAGAGCGTGAGGAGAAGAACAGAATAGAGTTGGTAGTCTATGCTTAGGGGAGTTGTTGAGGGAGTGAATTTTACTTATGGAGGAATTGGTGCAGGAGATTGGTGTGGCAAAGTTTAGGGAGGGGGGTTTGGTAAGTGATTGAGGAAGCATTTAAAGCTTATAAGCTCAATTGTAAATTTGGTTGCTAAAAGGGTTTGTTCACCTGCATTGTCCATCTGCTATATTTGATTTTGATTCCACAACTGCTCCATTAAGTGTAATTTTTTTCCTTCCAGTATTTCAACAATGGACAGAAAGTCTTTGGATGCATTTGGATTGGAGTCAAGTAGAGGTTTGTTGGAAATGGCCCAGATGACAAAGACCCCATTACTTCCAGTATCATATTTTGAGTAACTTTTGGGTATGTCACAGCATTGGCAACGGAAACTGAACTTGTGACATTCAAGTGGAGGAAGTATTACATGTGTATAGTGTGCACAAACAGTGTTTAAAACAGTAAATGTGTAAATTGTGTGTATAAGACACAAGTTGCCGAACTATGTATTATTAAAATGCTGTTATTATGTTATTTATGATTATGGTATCTTATTTTTCAAAGTTTTGTTTACATAAATGTGCATTTCTGGAAACACTTAAAAGTACAATGTATTTAGTGCCTGCTTTTTCTTGAATTTATTTAAATGTCATGTTCAATTCTTTATGGTTTTGTTGTTTCTGCACATTATTGACTTGTGTAAGCTGTTGATACCATATTTTATGGGAAATTATTCTTATAAACCTACCTTGTTAACCAAAAGTCTTATGAAAAATATTACATGTGATATATATATTTAATTTTGTATAAAAATAATAGAAGGTTGAGTTGCTGGACTGTGTACAAGTGCTTAAGATTCCAGAGGAAGTGTACATAAGAGACCAACACATTATAAATACATTTAATCAACATGGTGCTGAAAATTAGTTTATTCA
This sequence comes from Medauroidea extradentata, assembly GCA_003012365.1. Classification (NCBI taxonomy): domain Eukaryota; kingdom Metazoa; phylum Arthropoda; class Insecta; order Phasmatodea; family Phasmatidae; genus Medauroidea; species Medauroidea extradentata. The sequence continues at coordinate 38,897 of PNEQ01092085.1, forward strand.
AAGGTAGCATTTGTGTAAATTGTATTTGTATGTCTAATCAGCTTCAAAATTAGGGTTATTTACTTGTAAATGTATGTTCAACATGCAAAAGTAGTAAAACTGAATGTTGAGATTTCATCGCTTTTTTAGTTTTTTAAATTAACTTTGACAGCATTTGTAGCGCTTTAAGAGGCAGCAGTTTTACTTACTTCTGTTCAAAAGCATGCTGGAAGTGTAATCTATAGCAATTTACATTTTAAATTTGCACTACATAGTTGATCCCAAAGTTACACTGTGTATGTCTGTATTGTTCTTTAATTATTAATTAATGTTTTGATAATATTCTTGGCATCTATGTAGATGATGTTGGTAATACTGAATTTCTGCTGTAGTTATAGGTATTCTTTACACACATTTCTTTAGGTAACAAAATATGTTTGTAATGTCCAGAATAATTTTAATGTTGACTGTCAGTTGCTATATTCTCAGTTTTAAATTTTGTATTTCACAAAGTACAGTCGGCCAGCCTTATCTACGATATTTCGTTCCAGGAATTTGTAGATGTATATTCAAGACGTTTATATAACGTACATAAATCACCACAGACAATTTGTTGAATCCTTTTTTTTAACCTCCAACCTTAAATATTTTTGCAGGTACAGATCACCAATATGTTTAGAAAGTGCCCCATAAAATTTAGAAGTGATGTGTGCAGTGCGGCACATGTATGATACAACGGTAGTCCGGAACTGCGGGTCCGCGGTGATTTGGCAACAGTGAGCGGCAAGTCAGGTTTTCGGTCACCAGGTGGTCGCAACATAGCACGGCATGATGTGCCACACTATCTCTCTCCACCATTCACTTCCAAGGACATGCATTGGGCAGAGAGGGAGAGGTTTAATAGAATGACATTTGATAACACTATTTCTCATGTGTAATGCTTACTTTATCTTCGTCAACCAAACATATAAAATAACAGTATAACAAGTACAACTATGACTATATACGCGAGAATATTTTGCAATAGTCTGTAAACACTTCTTGCTTGTGTGCTGTCCATAGATATTATATGAAAGGATTATTAGCATGAAATATTTGGCTGTAATTAGAGATGCTTGCAGTTTCATTTTTAATGTGACATTCCTAATTACAGTAAAATGGATTTGGCATAATTTTTTTTCACACATTTTAATGAAAAATTTTACACTACTGTAAAAATGGATAATAGGATAGTTTTATCTGTTTTTCCTATTAATGCACTGTCACTGATTACACTTAAATTAACTTGGGACTCATTTTTTGCAGTTTTTGGAGCAGTACTAACATTTGATCTATCTTGTTTCTCATACTTTATTTCATAATGTACAAATGTTACACTCTTTTTTTTTTGTTCCGTCTCTGCGGCTTATTTCTGCGGCTGTGGTCACGGCGGTTGGTGAAAATTGCAGATGTGAAGTCCATGGATAAGGTGGTTTGACTGTAGTATTTCATAAGTTAGGTACAGTATTCTATTTTGTTAATGACATACTAAAAATTTCAGTTAAATAATTTTTCCCCCCTACTATTACTGCTGCGTACAGTACAAATCGCAGTTGAACTGGTATGTATTTAATTTTAGCCGAGATTACGCAAACATACGGATGGAACATTGCTCATGTTATGTTGTAGAGTATTTGGTGTGAGAGAAAAGTGGGAGGAAATCATCTGCTATATTGATATGTGAGACAAGGTGCTTATTACCAGAACGTGTATAATGTGGCTGTGTTTCTTCTAGCTATGACCTGTTTTCTCAACATACCATATTTACTTGCATAATAGCTACATGTACTGTATTTGAGAACATTTTTGCCTCAAAATTAGGGTGCGATCAGTGAGATATTTTTGTAATTTTTTTTTCTGTTAAAGATAGGGTGTTTCTTATAGGTTAAAAATCTTAATAAGGCATAATATTGTGCGAAAACATTTAAATACATCTACGAGTAAAAGAAACCACAAAAATGTATATCTGCAAAATTTGACTTTGTGGTGTGTGTACAAATGATTGTGGACATTAGCCAAATTGCTAATTTATCATTGCAACTAGATTTTGTCACAAATATATTGAACTTAGAATTAGACTATTCTTGAACACTATATAGTACATAAGTTGCAAACAAAACATAAATAACTGGGACATACTGTTAATCACACAATAGCCATGTGAAACTACCATATTCGCCCATGTACCCCTAGCACCCTTGTAAGCTGAGCACCCCCTTTTTTTATGACAAGTTTGGATAAGTTTTATTAAAAAGAAAAGAAAATTCAAACTTCAGGTAGTCGTGGCAAGCATATTTGCTGCTATAATTAGCAGAAAGTTGTGTTAAACGTGCGTATTAGCCATAGCGAATGTACACAATGTTATGTTCCGAATGTGATATCACGTGTTACACGTATTTATTACTGCCACTCTGAATGGTAACGGGCACACAACAATTTGACCACATGGCACTATACGAATGCTCAAACAATTAGCAACTTGCCAATGAAACAAAAAACGTGAAATGACGAGTCCAAAAAACAACTGAATGGTCAGTAATGTAATACAATATCCTTACATTGTACGAGAGTCTAAACGACGAAAGCACAGACAAATCACACGAGGCGTGCAACATGTAATACAACACTAAACATGCAAAGCGAACGAAAATTACCTGAATTATCCGTCCTGAGTAGACCAAAATGTATAGTCACGAACTGTTGATGTTGCTATCTTGTAACTTGTGTTTAATTTTGCGGCAATCCTTAATACACGTCTCTGAGATGTCGTACTTACGACCTACTGTGCAATTTCCTATTTCTTCTGCATCCGTTATTACTTTTAGCTTCTCACCCACTGTAAACTAATGCAATCATTTTGACATTTTAATTTCTTAAAGAACTACCAAAATATTAACGTCCATAGTCACTATGAAAACACTACGCATATTTTCTCAAATTCCTTTGTTAGCCGTTCAAAATAAGGGTGCTGCCATTACAAAAAGTTGGCCATTATGCTAGTAAATACTGTATTAACAGGAACAGCTGACTGTACTTTGTCACCACCAACGTATTTTTATGTGAATAATTAAAATAAATTTGACCTTATATTTGTCTGCTAATGTCCCATCTCCTTTTTTCTCATTTATGATTGTAGAATAACTTAATGTTTCATGATTCTTACTTTCCATAGGTTCTTTACATTCCACAGGTTCTTAACATTCCAGAGGTATGTCTTTCCAAACAAATGACAGGATAGAGTATCAATACTACCTATGTTCTGTTCCAAAAATGTTATTTTTTGCACCTTATTTCTATCAAATGTGATACAGAAAGTTTGCTACAGAAAGTGACGCAGTCTGCAATTATTGAAATGCTATCATTTGCATGTCTCATATTGTAAGTAGTTTCATTAAAAAATTTTAATTTTTTTTTTCCTTACAGCATGAGTTTCAAACAAGTTCCATATTCTTTGCAAAAATTGATTTTTTTTTTTTGGGAGAGGCATCTGTTTTCAGTGAAAAGTGTTGCTCTTCACTTGGAACAAATCCTTTATTTAAAATCACTACTAAACAAGGCTTTATGTATGCTATTTTACAGATCACAGCAAGTCACCTACACAATATTAACAAGTTAGGTGTAGTACTTTCTTTTTCTTTCTTTTTTCCCCTGTTGGCATACTTAATCGGGAACTGCAGCAAATTTGAGTTTTTTCTTTTCTTCTCAATATTTGTGGTGTGTTGGTTCTCAAACTTGAGTTAAAAGATTTTTTTTCCATGTCTGTAACTGTGTATTACAGTAACTGCTCAGAATTTTAAGAAGCATATTCTTAAATTTTTATGTTCCTGTGTTGTTTCTTTACTTCAGTGAATCACATTACTGTTAATAAAGTTTTATTTTTTATGGAAAATGAACAAAAATATTTGTTATTTTATTGTTGTTCAGAAAGAAGGGTTGTGAGTTTTTATCATAATTATGAATATGTTCCAGTTTACATGAACATGTTACTATATTTTAATAAAATATTTTGTGGTTGGAGTTTAATCCTTTATTTCATACTACTTTCAAACTGTGTGTTATTTTGAATTGTTTTTAATACATTTGCTCTTCCTCACATACAGATATTTTGACAAACCTAAGAGCTGACACCACGGGCGAAAAATGGGTGGAGATGGGACTACAGGTGGCTTAGCCTCCGCTCCTCCCAGAAAATTATTATCCTGCTTTGAAATATCTATTGATTCATAATGTGCTCAAAGAGGTCTAAGGGTGAAAGGGGCTTTAGTCCTCCCTCTAGCATGATGTTCGGAATGCCACGGACATATGCCCTTCTTGTGTCTGGCGAGGGTCGGAAAAGAGGTGAATTCATGTCTAAATGCCAGGAGGGTGCCAAATAGATTTTGGTCTAGCAGGAAACTTTTTAGGGTATTAATTTGATGTGCCCTGCCATTTTCTCTAGATTCAAGTTTGAATGCTGCTGTAAGTTGCTAGCACACACTGCATCTTGTTGAGGTAGCCTACACAAGAATCTGCTCTAATAAACGAGTGTCAACACAAGGTGTGTGTGCATGCATGCTTAACATTTCCAGAAGGTGATAAGCAGTCTGCTTACAGGAGAGAATTGTGTTGTCACGAACAGGAATAAAATTATGGAATTGGTGAGTGGTTCACACTGTGTGTTCCTTGTGGACGAAGTACATGGATACAGTCATTGTTAATTTTTTTTTTTTTTTCGTAGGGCTTTAACAATTCATTGACAGAATTGTCATTGAAAGAGTGTTTCACACAACTGCACATGATATAAACTGGGAGGAAATCAACCACTGCCTTTCTGTAGGAACTATCCCAGCATATATATGGAGAAATTTTGGGAAATCTTGGAATATGAAATCAGAATGGCCGGAGCTGAGAATCGAACCCAGGTCTTCCTGAATGTGAGTCCAACATTTTACAGTGGCTTGCTTTTTGGTCACTGTAACGTGTAAGCACACTGAGACTGAAGTAGACGTGCAATACATATTTGGTAAAGACTAAATTATACATGACTTACGTGATTCATAAATGGCTACTATACATGCATATTTGAAATAATGTCGGTATTTAGATAATGTAAAAATGCACAGAATACATCTGCATATTTTCCGGAATCTGGCCGGCTATGTTGTACCCTCCTGTACTTGAACCCGAAGGTATACCAGAAGTAAAATTCAGGTGGCACTGCTGGTAGGTGCATCACATCCACCAGTCATTTAATATCAGCCAGGGCTCACAGTGGCTCTCAGATCTGTGTAAAGCTGACGAAAGAAGTATGTAGTTGAATACTCCCGGCAGAAAGAGGTGATGCTCCTTCCAATTGCGGTGGCTGGTAGTGAAAATCAGCTCGCCTAGCAATAGTGCATCCAAGGATTGTGCTGCAGGGGACCACCTAGCTAAGGGTGAGGTCTATCCTACTTCTACGAAACCACATCGTAGATGGGTCATCTTACTAAGTCGATCAGACCATCAACCCAAGTACTCGCCCTGAAAGTGAAGCAGGAGTAAGAACCACCCGTGATTGGCTCAGCACAAGGCTGGGGCTTTCATGCTGATCGCCTGAGTACCTACGCATCTTGAGTTATCACCAGAGTAGGTGTCCACCCTCCAGGGCTCCAGAACCCCTTTCTCAGGTCAACAGTACTTGAGATCTAAACCAGACACTACTGTTTGCCTCGGTACCTAATACATTAGCTGAACAATAATGGCACACTACTATAGTATAACTGGAAGTTGAAAGCCTACCAGTATCCAGATGCTACTTTAAAGAGACTAGTTGGAGCCAAAAAAGAACTAAGCAGTAATTAAACCTTTAGGTTGTAATGAATTTGTCATGTGTGCTACATTTGGGAAGATCATATAAAAAAATAATAATCCAAGTTTACTGAACTATTGAAGTTATTTGGATAGAGACACAAAAGACAAAGCATGCTAGAAGCCCTAGCAGCTTGTATAGATGCAAGCCTCACACTTGTCCAATTTCCTACACCTTGCAAATGTACAAATGTTGTTATATTTCTTAAGCCTGGTAAAGATAACATCTTTCCGTAGAATTACTGCCCCGTAATTTTCGTCAGTTCACTCTCATAAGTGCGTGGGCGTCTCCTGTTGCGCCGACTCAAATGCCATATATGTACTTACTTACTACAAATTATTTTCCCTATGAATAGTTCAGCTTTCGTGCAAAGCATTCTACTGTTTACCAGCTATAGGTGATTCAGAATAAAGTGAGCACTCAAGAAAGCCCTGATTAATTTATATTTTCTGCCAATTTATATCTTTCAGTTGAATGTAAACATGAACACTGCCACATGCTTTTATTTACTTAGGGTTGTACAATGTTTACATCTATGGTGCACTGATCCGATAAATGCTATCTACTCATTAAATGCACAAGAGCTGAATATAAGTTATAATCAATAGCAACCTTAGTTATAAATACCTGCGAGTTAACATCTTATAATACTAGTTTGTCCATCGAGTAATTGATACAATACCCAAAATTACCTTTACGAATCTCGTAAATGCAGGTATAAATATACTGTATTTAAATTTGTAACTCAAAACCGCCACTAAAAAAACCAGGGTTGGGTCAATAGAATACTACATGTAGAAAATAAGTAGTTTACGTATATATTCTACTGTAGAGTATGTCATGCAGAATATTGCATTTTATTATATGTTCTACACATAGAAAATAAAGTTTTTTTAAGTTTACAGTGTGTATTAGTGGTATTGAATATGCTTTAAACTGTGCAGAAAACAACATTATTATTTAAAACAGTTCATGATGCAGATAAAACCACCTACAAAATTGGAACAAGAAAGTACATTTAAGGCACTCCCTGGTACATATGTGACCCTGAATTTAAGATGGCCCTATTAAAACAAACAGTTCCTTGGGGAAAATTTTTTTACCCTGAATTTAAGGCTACCCTTGAGAATACTAAATATCAGTTGTGTATTAATTTTGGCTTGGCAGTAACAAAAGTGCATGCTTCATGACATTTTTTAAAAAATTTATAATATATCCATTTCAATTCACTGTGCAATCAAAAACTTGTTTGGTAGAAATCAACATAACTGCATTTGTAATGGAAGTCGGAGCATAACCAAACAAATCACCTTGGTGAGATGCCGTAGGCTGAAGATGTATTTAGGGAGTGTAAAAGTTGTTCTTTGTCTTGGAAGCAAATAAAATGTTTCACTTATCTTACACACACTCCGGTTTGAACACAGAAAATCATAACAAAAAGTGTGCAAGTTACGTGATTAAATATAAAAACTATATATTAACGCTCACTAAAACGAATCGGGTCACATAACAAGCACATCAAAGAAAAACCAAAATGGATTAGTACAGGGATTATAGTATCAAGTAAAAACATGAAAAACATGTACAAGAAAAGCAAACAAACTTGACGATAAAGGTTTTATTAAATATTATTAAAAAAAATTGGAAAAACATAATTACTACAAAGTAATCAAAGCTACAAAAATTAAATATGTTACTGAGAAGATAGGTAATAGCATAAATAAACCAAAAGAATTATGGAAAATTATTAATGGATAGTTAGGTAAAACAAAAAAAAAGTCAAGGTTCAAAGATTGAGCTAAATGTAAATGGTAATATTATAACCTCTGAAATAGCTGTAGCAAATGACAATTAACCGTCGAGGAGGATCAGTTACTCTGCATCCCGATTGAAGTCAACAACCAACCAACTACTGCATTAGTTGATACTGCCGCCAGCCATACGTTCGTCGCATTCACACTCGTTAATCCATCACAGACCCGACCTAGACTCTGTATGCTACAGCTGGCCACCAGAGGGAAGCACAGAGCCACACAGGGCGTAACCGACCTGACGATCAGGATATGCGACTAAGAAGTCTCAAGTCGAAGCCTTGGTTGTGGATGGCCTACGAGAGCCCGTCGTGCTGGGGCAACCATGGCTACAGCAACAAGAAGCAGTGATAGAGGTCACGGTGAAGAGAGTACACGTGGGAGCCGGGGAACGACGAACAGTGTACGCTATCGATCGGTGGCAGAATACCAACCAACACACAATTCATCTGGGCGAGACTTTCTTCTACCTCAGACGTTGGGTGAACACCGCCACAGGGCATGCACCAGCAACCCTCGTGCAGGGACGCAACCTACCACTTCCAGGAGAACCCAGGCCAGAGGTCCCTCAGGATACAGAGGACTGGGGCGAGCGCCGAGATGCTGAACTCACTGCTGCCCACCAACACCAAGAGGCGTATGTGCGAAAAATTCTGCCAGTGTTGGAAAACCCGCCTGCACCCCTGGAGGTAGGGACACTTGTATATGCTCGGAACCATCCATTGTCGGCCGGCACACGAAACTTCTGTGCAGGACTAGCACCTCGCTAGACAGGACCCCACACAGTGCGAAAACGCCTAGGACAATACGTCTACCTGGTCCGAGATGGGGACAGGCGCCTCTCAAAGATCCATCGAGACGAACTAAGGGTGGTTCCTATCATGCCGGCTGACGAGGAGACAGATAAAGACAGTGTGACACAGGCCCCACCGGAAGACACCTTACACCCACAAACTGAGACACCACTCCAAGAGGAGAGTGACAAACACTCGCAAAGCAGACGTGAGAAGACTCCGGGACTGGCGTTACTTCTCCCGTCGACGCCTGGTGTCATTACACCGCCGCAGGAAGCCAAACCAATAGTGACCATGCCTGATGAGGATGAGCCGATACTCCAACCCATCGTCCGGGAAGTGTGGGAACTGGATGCACCACTAGAGAGTACGACTTTTACCATACACATAGAGGAACCAGAAGAGTCGCCTCGATGCCAACGACGCCGACGCAGCAGGCCACCCCAGTTACACTCATCCAAGCCTAGCACAAGTGGCCAGCAGGAAGAAGGGGTCAACCCCGAACCGAGGAACGAATGGAAATGCAGACGCCGAGCACCTGCCTGGTTTCGTCCTCGTGTTCGCCGCTTTCCGGTGTGGGGCGTGGTTGGTGGCCCTCAATCATCGACGCCTACTGTACAGACACCAGTGGCAGAACGTCAGGACGTAAAGACTACAACATTCCAGGACATGTTGGTGTTACCGACGGCCGGCACCCCAATGTCTACTCCCTCGATCCATACCAACAGACACCGAAGGGAGCCCTACGACCTCGCCCACGACAGAAACAGCAGACTTGCTGTGCACCACCCGACGACTCAGGAGATGAAGCCGGAGACTTCGACCCACAGCAGACCCTAGTGTTCAGTCGTCGGGGGCGACACCGGCATCAAAGTACATAGCGAATGCACACACCTGCAGTGACCAGTCGTCTTCAGGAGGGGGGCGTATGTCGTACCAGGCCACAGGCCAGGTGGAGTTGCGCCTTGTCGCAACAGGTGTTCGCAGAGTGTGTCAGTGGCAGGTGTGTGCTGTTTGGTAATGGCAGATGTGCAGTACTTGAGTGTGTGCAGCGGATCAGTGACAGTGGCAGGGCGTGTGTGAACTTGACACCAACGTGCGACACCTGCCATCCTGGCCGCCGCACGGCCATCTGTCAGTGCAGGACACATGGCTTTGCCGCCCCCTCCCTCTACCAGTGCATGAAGAAGGCAGTCTGGAAGCAGCGGCCCCAAAGTACGGAACGAGAGAGACGTGGTTTGCTTTGGGGCTCTGATTCGTCCAGTGAGAAACGTAACGCACGTGTGCAACTATCCTGCCCAGTGTTTTACTTTGTTTTGCCATTTGTAACTGGCTCGCTTAAGGCCCTAGGGTATGGGGGTGTGGACCGCCCCATAAGTGTCCATGTAAGGTGTAGTTTTCTCTAGGTCCTCCCTACTTTTCCCGATACGCAACTGTTCCGACTTGCCAGGTGAGAGAGGGGTACGCCGGCACGAACAGACCACGACCCATTGAGTCTCGTGTTCCCGGCTACACACTTATTCGGGTGGTGCCCAGAGCATTCCAACGCAGCTCCATTCCTACCTCACTCTCACCGGACACGGTGTCAAAATATAAGACGTCTCGTGTTTATGAAATATTATGAATTTTTCAAACTGAAAACATTTTACTAGCCTATGTTGATAATTTATTTAGTTATAAGAACTATTTACGTAATTTAAATTAGTAAAATTACATGTTGTGAGCAAAAAAAATTTAATTGTATGTTTTAAGTACCAAGTTAGACTTAAGGGTTGTTTTACTCGGCCTCTCTTAGGAGCTGGAAGAGTTGGGTCAAGTTGACCCAGGTCAAAAAGAGTTGACAACTCTCGAAGGAGCGAGGAAAACGCCTATTGCGTTGATTTGATGGCGGAACTAGCAGACGTGTTTAGAAATTTTAATAAACAAGAATCATAAGATGATGAAGTTCTTCCAGCTGCACCAAATAATGCACTATAAATGATAATGTGCCTTCTAATGAAATTATGAGAAGCTAGAAAAATACACTGTACTAAACTTAATTGGCCTGAGAAATAATAATAATTCGTATGTATTTATTATTCAGTTGAACTACATTAAACACATAACAGTACAGTAGCATAGGAATTCGTCAAGTTTACAGCAATTAAAACCCTATGTACAAGAAATATACCTCATTGAATATACAGTATAAGTACACCAGGTGCATCAGAAACAAATGTACAGAAATTTAACAAAGTAATTGACAAAATATTTGATAATACATGTTTTTACACCCTACAGGAAATAAGAGTATTTCATTTTGAACTTAAAATAAGGTAGCCTAGCTAAAAACTGAATTTACAAATAACTTTATTCACACTGTACCCAGATGTCTATCTTAACTGTCAATTATCTAGAGCATATGTACTGTAACTTATAATGAACTGAAGCTATCATGTATTGTAATGTATAATATATGTAAGTGTAACATGAACCTTTCTCCCTATGAAG
>PNEQ01092089.1:0-34108 GCA_003012365.1 Medauroidea extradentata
ACACATTCATGCACTTTTGAGAGCGTGCTTAATAAGCTTATGGGACGGTAATTTTGTGGCAGGGTCTGATCCTTGCCAGGCTTTGGAAAAACAATTACGTTGGCACGTTTCCAGGGCGTGGGGAAGTGTGCAAGTGTCATACTTGCATTTATGCACCTAGCCAGAGCCTCTAGTGTAGACTCTGGCAGCTGCTTGAGAATGCGACTGATGAGGAGACTGGACAAAACCAACGTCGTTCATACTGACTGTTTGGAAAACTACTGTGTTTTATTTCGTCTCATCGTTTGTGTTGTTTGTTGTTTTTTCTGTTTGTGTCCGACGTCTTTGTGCTTTGTTTCGTCTCACCGTTGTGTCGTTTGCTGTATTTCTGTTTGTGTTTTTGTTTCGTCTCATCGTTGTGTCGCATGTCAACTTAGTTTTCTTTTTATATATTTTGTTTTTATTTTCTGTTTGTTCCTTGTTTTATCTGACCAGACCAGACTCCAGTTTTGGAATTTCATGTTGTGTATGTATCCTGATGACTAAAGCATACTCTGCTTATTTATGTTCTCTTGTCTTATTTTTAGTTTTCTTTTGACAGTCATTTATTTCGCAATGGAGTATGTCCAAGCAAATAAATCCAGCCTATCACTTAATATTTACAGAAGTTCCTACCAAATATTCCTAAATTATACGAGTTGATTTATGTCTGTATTTGTTACCAATGACGGTTTTCTAAATTACGCCAGTCACGTAGTATGTAAAATGTCTCTCATTTCACAATAAGTGTGTTTGGTACAAAACTACGAAATAGTACACCTTACTCTGGATGACCTAATATGAAAGACCCCGAAACGCGGAATGAAATTCGTTACTAATATTTTGATATTAGTTTGGCTTGTATCACAAAATGAGCCTGAACTGAACATTGTATTAAGAAGTTATTTAGTAAGTAAACCAATAATGAACTAAAGAATCAAATGATTTAAAGAACTAAGAAGTTAATATAATAATGTTGTACGTTTAACATTACTTGATTTGTTTATTTAAATTTATTTTTACATTCCCACGCTTTTGGGAAGTAAAGGAAAAAAACTTGTTTTGTTACCACAGGACGAATTTAACATTCCCCATTATAAAATTTTACGACTCAGTATGACTGATAGGTGTCGCGGTGTCCAAGCGGTTAGAACACTCGCCTCGCACTAAGGCGATCCGAGCTCGATCCCCGGCGGGGCCACTCCCCGAATTCTCTCATGAGGGACTCGTGCCGGGCGATGTCACTGGTCGGCGGGTTTTTTCGGGGATTTATCGCTTCCCCCGGCCCTTCATTCCGGCTCCCATCCATTACAGGGCATCATTCCGTGTCATTCTTCGGATGTCTACGAATTCTCGGTGTTAAAATGTGCATCGGCTATTCTCCTCGTACTATGCTTGTTTTTTTTTTTTTTTTTTTATTGGACCGGATATCTTACTCCGTTCTCACTTAAATCCGTTCTACTTTACATTTATAGCAACATATGAATATGCATTATTCAGCCCACTTCAGGATGAATGCGGATTGCAATAGAATTCTAGACGATTTAACTATCTCATGTAGTTGCCTCCCGCTACCTGCACTTTCACAGATATTTATCACGAGAAAACTTAATGTGCATGTGTACATATATATTTTACGACCAAATTTCATCGAATGTTTTTTTTTAACACAGCATATCATAATGTGTGATACGATACATTATTAGAGAGATCGGACAAATCTATAAAACGTTTGATTCCTAAGTATCTTCTAAAACTATGGCCATCTTATTAATTGGCTCGTTATACAGACTAAACGAAGAAAAGTAGAGCAGTTCCGTAGATGTGTTCCATAAATGTCATCATCTCAGTGAAATATGGGAACACGCCTACAAAAAAGGACAAGCTCGTGTCCTCGAATAGCTTACCTGTCTTCATAGAGAAACTTGGGAAAAGGGAAAGAGAATCGGCCAAGGCCATGTATAGGAACTGTTCTTGCATTTGTCTGCAGAGATTCCGGAAAACCCTGAGTAGTATCGGTAGCTGTTTCAACAAAAAGCATTTTACTCAAAAACTAAAATTTAAAACCTGAGGACTGCACAGAAATAATCCAAGCAAATTATTTCAAGCAATTTTGATGACATTAGGAATTATTTTTAGGTGCTAAGTAACATTATTGTGTTCCCTTTGTACTTCTGTATTAAAATTTGTTGAAGATTTAAGTCTATATCATTAATCATATATACATTTGGTATATGAAAGTTTGCTAATGGGGCTTGCAATCACTCAACGCAGTGGTTTGTCATTGCCTGTCTGTCAGCTTAACGACTTGAGAAATAACTAACAATGTTCTATTTCCTTACACTGCTTTCCAAGCTGAGCAGTCAGAAGAACTACGCTCTGCCAACTTACCGAGTGATAGCAAAGAATTTATTGAATTGAAAGTATGATTCAATTATCATTTTTTAAATTTAAACCATTGTGTTGCATGCCACTAACTCTATAATCTGAATGGAAAAGTCGTGTTTTATTATTCAGTTTATTAAAACATAAAATAAGATACTGAAAAAAATTAATATAGTATTGTTTGTGGTGTAGCATGTTTAAATTGATATTCATGTCTGATCACACTACTGTTTAAACGCGGTGGTGTTGTACAAGAAGGTTTGCAATGACTGTGGCACTGCCTACCAACTTTGCAAGGTAATCAATGTTGAAATAATTACTTCTCAATAGAGCTGAAGCGAAGGCACTGCTTTTTAATAATGCACAGTGTAAGGACGTTGCAATATGAATAAATAGCAATTTTTTTCATGACATTTAAACATATTTTTAAAAAGCATATCTTACTAGTAGTCATAAAATGCGGTTTCTGGAACAAGGAGATAGGGGATCGGAAACAAAAGACCCGAAAACTGCCGATCGTGTTCGAGAATGTTCGGATCGGTGGCCATATTGGATTACGTAAACGGCCACCGTACTGGATTCGAACGACTGTAACTTGCAAGAGTCTAGCAGGATTCTCCTGAAAGCCAAGGTAAGGTAAATTTTACCACAGGTTGGAAAGATCAATATTTTAAAGTTTGGAACAGGGAAAATTTCTGCCGCTTGAGCGCTGGTATCGCTAAGAGGTGTAAACTGACGAACCACAGAGCTTTCACGAATTTTGAGTTAAATGAAGTTAATAACTTGAAAGCCGAAATGGTTTCTTTTTCACTTTAAATTAAATTAAATAACTTCTCTCTTTTCCAAGTCTAGTTAAATTTTATTTTACTATGGTTTAATTTTTCTTAAACCCGTTAGCGATAGCAGCGAAATTAGCAGCAGAATTTTTCCCCGTGCCAAACTCTCCCATAAGAAAACACATTTCTTTCTAATCTGTAGTAAATATAGACCTATCATTAGTCCAGTTCATTTGAATCCAATGTGGCGGCCCTGGCGTAATCTAAGATGGCCGCCGAACCGAGCATACCCAAACACGATCGGCAGTCTTCGGCTCTTGTCTCCCACCTTTCACCCTCTTGTTCCAGAAACTCCATTGTATGTTTACTTTTACTGAATATTTACCAGCGATGTTTTGAATTTCTTATAGCAGTATTCCTATAGGAAGTTAAATTTTTGTTTGAAAGAGTTTTCTGTAGTAGGTCCATTGGTAATTGTTCTTTGCGTGTATCCTCCATTTATACCCCATGACCGCGAGATAGACAAGCAGAGGTGTTGACAGTAAGACAGGGCTGTTACGAATGTTGTCATGTTCGCGACGTGGTTGCAGGACTTCGTGCAAGGCCTGTCAGTGCTGTCGCGGGGCTCGCTCGAGGAGAAGCTGCGCTGGACCTTCTCGCTGTACGACATTAACGGCGATGGCTGCATCACGCGAGAGGAGATGACGGAGATCGTGTCCGCCATTTACGACCTTATGGGCAAGCTGGCCGAGCCCTGCGTTGACGACGGCACCGTCAAGGAAAAGGTGGACCGCATCTTCCAGGTAAAAACATAAAATAATAAATGAACAGCGTATGGGAGAGGGTTCCCGAGGGAATGTCATTACGCCTTTATTTGGCATACTTATGAACTGGAAACACGTTGGAGGTGTCTACAGAACCCTGAGGGACACCATATGAAGAAGCGACGCAAATCAAAGAGCATTAGCAAAGAGGAGTACCTAGAGAAAAACCAACGACACGTCCGCTACGTTTCCCATATGTTTGAAATCCGGTGACCTACTCCAACAGGAATCAAAACTGGATCGCCACCGTATCTTCCAGGTGAGCACGCCACGCTGCAAACAATCTAAGGCTGTACGATACTTCAACATCGACATGTGATGTAACTCGATAGGTCGACGTTATTTTGGAAAGCTGCCCGATAAATTTTGGTTGACATGTAGGGCCTATGAGGTAGATGCTGACATGCCATACGTGAAGGTCGGCATGTCGACAAGAAACTAAACTTGATGTCGTGGTCAATATCACCTAAACAATTATCAGTAGTTTAACGATTTTATGGCGAAAAGATTTTTCATCATTTGGTTTCAATGCCTTTTGTGCACATCTACTGCTCTTCTTCAAGGTCAGTGATTAGAAGTTTCAACTGTCTCTATTCTCTAGGGGTTCTACTAACAAATCACAGACACATTCTGTCACAATAACATTATTCTGATTGGTGTTGTCAAATGAAGGGCATGGTTGAACAACTAATTCGTGGCTCTAATGATCAGCAATGGTGAGACCAAAGTGTCAAACGTATATAGATATGTGACGGATAAATGCAATCGGCACCACACACTGCTTCACTGTACAAAACATGTAATATATATAAAAACAACACTACCTCGTACTAACACCAAATCTATGGCTGTCACACTGTAGTTCACAAAAATAACGAAATTTCATAACATGTGCTACTTTAAAAAATGTGCATTACCTGATACAAAGGAATCTTTATGAATTTATTTATGAATTTAAAAACACTTGAGTAAATTTCACTTTTTTTTTATCAAATTGTTTGTGTGTTTTCATTTCCATGTGTTAGTTGGTTCCCAAATAGCAAAATAATTTTCCTTCAGACCTGTAGTAAAATTTATAAATTACGTCAATAAACTAGCAGCAAGCATAAAATGGCGAGCCAGAAACATTGCGGGATGCTTACTTGTAGTTACTAAAAGTCAGACTGACTGTTTGGAAAACTACTGTGTTTTGTTTCGTCTCATCGTTTGTGTTGTTTGTTGTTATTTCTGTTTGTGTCCGACACCTTTGTGTTTTGTTTAGTCTCATCGTTGTGTCGTTTGCTGTAATTTGGTTTGTGTTTTTGTTTCGTCTCATCGTTGTGTCGCATGTCAACTTAGGTTTTTTTATATTTTTGTTATTTCTTTTATTTTCTGTTTGTTCCTTATTTATCTGACCATATTCCAGTTTTGGAATTTCATGTTGTGTATGTATCCTGTTGACTAAAGCATACTCTGCTTTTTATGTTTTCTTGTCTTATTTTTACTTTCGGTTTTCTTGTGACAGTCATTTATTTCGCAATGGAGTATGTCCATATAAACAAATCCAGTCATGAACTCCCATTGCACAGTTCTTTCAAAGATCACAGGCATTCGTACTATGCCATGATAATTACACCGGATCAAACGGTGTGCAACTCGTTTTAGCGACAAAAATTAATTGCTGATTTTACAGAAGTTTCTGAGTCTCCAAAGAAGATTTTTGTTAAAATAAGAATTTTTCACCGTTGACACATAATATATAGATATTTTAAGAAGCAACATAAAAGTAACCTTGCAATGTGCTTGGTCCGTCATTCACAAACATACACTAAAATCAAAATAAATCATGCCAAAATAAGCTCAATTGATTGGCTACTTACAGCAAGTCATATGAATAATATTGCTAAATAAATCTGAAATAAAACGCAAGCTTACCTTGAACTTCAATCAGGCTTGTAACAAGTCACAAGCTTGCTTCGTGAACATGTAAACCGAATTCGAGTAAAATCAGAAGTTGCTGCAAGTTTGATCTATACTTGCAGCAAGGTAGTTAATTTAATGGACTGTGCAAATTAAATTCAAGTGAAATGCAATATTTTTTCAGAGGTTTGACCTCTTTTCATAAAGACGCGCGGTCACCAAACACATGAGGACTGCAAGCGCGTGCGCGAGTCACTGAAATTTAGCTGGCATGAAGATATTTTCGAGAAAAACTGACGTCAGAGAGCACTTTTCGTTCAGATACTATAAGATAAATGTCCAAAATCTTTTTAAAGTGGTTATAACTATTCCAAATAAATATCAAAAAGGACAGTCAGATTTTGTTGTTCCTGTGTGCTTGACATGAAACCAACTGAACTTTGGCGGCCTGCAATGTGTTATAAAATACTTTGATGTTAAACCCAACTTTTCTCGGAGAAAATACGGGGCGAAATACATAATGTTCCCCATTTAAATAATTTTGGAGCGGACACATCCATCCTCCACGCCTCCCCCTCCTAAATAAACGGTTAACGCGGTCCGGTTTTTTCAGTATAAATATCTTTGCTCGGGAACTTTATAATCAATAGATCCGTACACCTCGCTTTTATCCTTATTATTACGGAATACAATGAAGGCGTTGCCACTAAATGTCATGTAGAGTCGAGGTATCAGCGAGAAGACTGCATACCACCTAGTGACTTGCACCTAGAGGGAAGAGTGAAGGTGTTGGGCGTATCTAGGTCACCCTTATCGCTTTCGGTCTTCTATGCCTCTGATGCGTAATATACAGTAAAACTCCGTTAAGGCGTTTCTTCAGGGTCTGAAAATTTTAAACTGCTTATAAGAGTTAAGGGTGTGTGTTAGATACTTTTCTCATTTTTTTAGGCATAAAATTTATTCAAGTTGTATTATCAAACTAATTTCTTTGACAGGACATAGGATGTATTCTTGAAAAACTGCTTGACATAAATAATAATGGGACCTTTCATTAATTTGTCATGCAGAATCGTTGCAAGAGTATTACAGGATAACTCTCAAGTATGATTTCCTCTAAAAGTCATCACAAATGTCTTCCATTCCTCAACACTGCCACATTTACCAAAAATATGTTAAAACAGAAGTTAAATCCCACATGTGTAAAAATGTTTTACTAAATTCCTAAGGTTATTAGCCAGAAAAACTTCTTGAGTGACGCTGTTTTTGACTCGCATTCGGGAGTCTTTGGACATCCTGATTTCAGTTATCCATGGATTCCCCCAAATCAACCCAGGCCAATGTTAGAACGGCTCCTTAACAAAGACCATGGCCGATTCTTCTCCCAGTTGTTATCAGCGCATGAAGTTTTGTGTCCGCCTACACAGGACTTCGCTGAACATCCAGCAGGCGGCAACATTAAGCCATACTACCAATATTTTGTACTCACTAGTTTTATGCCTTACATGCACATCTGCAGCTCTGTTTTATGGTTAGTGGCAGCATGTGCGTTGTGCAAAGGCGTTGATCACTCGACTACGTTAGTGAGAATAAGGTTACTGTGACTTGCAGGTTCAACTCCAAGACACTGAGAATTAAAACTTTTTATTCATTTTCGGGGTTACTTTGACGACTCAAAAATATTAGTTTTTGGGTTTTCTGGTAAATAAGCAGATAATCTGAGCCGAGTAATTTATAAAATTTCTTCCTTCATTATAGTTAATGTTTGAAACTTTCGTCACTTAACAACATAAAAACCAAAAATTTGAGTGGTCAAAGTTACCCCACAAAATCAAAGTTGACGGTTGACGGTAGGACATTTAAAGACTTTTCACGCAAAATCACTGGCTTTACATAGGAGCCGCGGTGGCCGAATGGTCAAACTATTCGCCTTCCAGCAAGGCGATCCGGGTTCGATTCCCGGCGGGGTCGGCTCCCGGATTTTCGCATGTGGGAATCGTGCCGGACGATGCCGCTGGTCGGCGAGTTTTCTCAGGGATCATTCCGGCGCAGCTTCATACCCACCTCATGTCACCCCTCACCAGCGCTAAAAGACCTCGATGTTGAGCGCTGACCAAAATCTCTCACTCACTCACTGTGTGTTGTAAAACGTACAAAAATGTTTTCGGAGGTGCATGGAGCAGACAGTAGAGAAGTGTTTGTTGTTGTGTTGGTAGAAGATGGACATAAACAAGGACGGCGTGGTGACATTGGAGGAGTTCCTGGCCTGCTGCACCTCGGACGAGGACATCGCGCGCTCCATGGCGGTTTTCGACTCGGCCTTCTGACCCTCGCCCGAGGTCGCTAGGCGACCGCCCGTCCACTGGACCTGAGCAGCCCTCGTCTGTGTGCTGCGTTCTTCCTCTGCCGTGATGTGGGTCAGGGGGGAGAGGCATGGTGACCCACCTTGGTACACGCATCACTTCCTACCAGTCGTTCGTCCGTAGTCGCGTGCCGCTCCTATAAGTGTCCCCAAACTACAACTCATCTTCCACAAGACTAGTTATTGCTGCGGACTATGCAGTAATACAAACGTAACGATTATTTTGGTCCGGATGAACATTGCCGCTTATTGGCTGCCCGAGGCTATTAACACCAGTCCTGTGTCTGTATGGCTCCTGCATGTTACGGCAGGTTTCCTATTGGCCTCGCTGCCGTCTTACGCAGACTGGCGGTAGGCACTTCCGCCATGTTGCTAGCCAGCGAAGCCATTTTGCTGGAGTGTGTGGCTGAGTTCGCCATGTTAAGGCTATTACACTTCGGTATTCCTAAATATTCTGTGTTGCTACTAGAGACCTGAAAAATTCGCGTTTTCTTTCAGACACAAGCTAGAATTGCTTCAACAGTAAGTTCGTGCTGCTTTCACAATTGACCGTTCACTAATTTAACACCACCTTGAAGACGATGAGCCAATAATGACAATTTAACTAAATGCAGATGCATATCTTTGTGTCAGCGAGCAGATAATGAAGAGCTATTGTCTGCTTGAGTACACATATATTCTTGGAGGCTAGCCTACAAATAAGTGAACCCGCGAATTTTTCCTGTCTCTAGTTATTACTACAGACCCGGACATTTCGCTGGTTCAACAACGACCAGCCGGCTGGACTCCATAATCCGGTGTACACACTGTCTTCAGCTAGTTGTTTGTTGGCTGCTGGTCCAGTGAGTGGACGGTTTGACAACTGACGAAGCAGTCGGGGAATGTTTTCAGTCAGGTCTGCTGCTGGCTCACAGTCCGTAAGGATCAGCACCGGTAACAATAACCCAATAGCGAAAGTACGATTGACGTGTACAGGAGAGTGAAATTCGACATAGTATCTAACGAATTCGCAAAATTTCCGAGTGTCTAGCATAATATCAACGACTCGGAAATTTCGGGAAATAAATTCAGAGACGTTAGATTTTCAACTCCTATAAACGGTTGCGTTATTTTTATGATTGGGCCATTGTTTATGAAACTCGTTCACAAGAACTCTGGATTTATAGCATGTCGGCATGAAAACAGCCAAGGATTCCCACGTTACCTTTTCGTATGTGCAGCTGGTCATTGCCTGGAGCAGCAGTCAATGAAAATGTAGCTGAGGACAGACTGCAAAGGACTGTGGGTCAGCCAACAAGTAACAGAAACTGCAAATATTCTGGATCTGTAGTTATTACAAAAGGTACTGAAATTGTGCGGATTCGAAGAACTTCAGGCTGGACTCCATAGTCGTATAAACACTCTGCCCTCTGCTACATTTTAAATGATTGCTACTCCAGTGTGTGACCAGTTGAACATATGACGAGGAAGCGGGTTTTAGTGCAGATCTGCTATTGGTCTAAAGTCCTCAATGGAAGAATCTCGTAAACAGTATTGAATCGCGAAGGCAATTAATTTGCGTATAAGTTCGAGATTTGACATCTCTCTGTTTAGATTAAACAGCTAAATTCTTTGGCCTGTGGTGTAATTACCGAAGACAGTGATTTTTTGCTGGAAATTTTGATCGCTTGGTGGGTTTCAATGCAATGTGTTCATTTATTAAGTCTCCTTTCATTTTTCGTATGTGCTCATTTGACTGACTCCAGTTCGCCCAGGATTCGCGTGGTGTATTTATTATGCGGTAGTCTACGAACAGTCTGTATACAAAAATGGAAGTACGTATATGGGTAGAGCCCGCGGTGGCCGAATGGTCACACCACTCACATCACACCAAGGTGGTCCTGGTTCGATTCCCGGCGAAGTCGGTTCCCGGATTTTCGTGCGTTGGAATCGTGCCGGACGATGCCACTGGTCGGCAAGTTTTCTCGGGGATCTCCCGTTTTCCCCGCTCCCTCATTCCAGTGCCGCTCCATACTTACCTCATGTCACTCCTCACTAGCGCTGAAGACCTCGATGTTGAGAGCTGACCAAAATATATCTCTCTCACTCACTTTATGCTATCCATTTTACTCTTACTCGCCAACTCGCCACTAGATGATAGTGCATCGCTTCAACTTCTATACCGTTCAACCGATCGCCATGGAAATTAGTAAAGATAGATATTTTAACACGGAGAATATTTTCGCGATATTCATTACGTTATACATAGGCGTGTAACTTTGAGTTAAATTACTTAACTAGCACTGGCAGGATAACATCTGCTGGGTTCTACTAGTATGACATAAAACTGACTGCTCACTGGGGCAGCAAACATTTGGCAAACAACTGACAATCAAGTGTATTCTAAATTTTGAGTGTATTATACTTATCCATTTACAAACGAATTAAAATATCAAACAAACTCTTCCGAGTTTTCAACACTGTAAACAAAAAAACAATTCCATGACTGTCGAACATGATAATCTGCAGAGTCAGTACCGTTATAGTTAGTAGAAAGAATATTTTACAAGTTCGGTCATCTGCATGTTAAAATTCACCATGTTATGCATACTCAAGTATCGTATATTCGTTCATTGTCTGTTGTTCCAGTGAGTAGCAGCTAGTGGACAAATGGTTGATTAGTGAGCGAGAGATTTTGGATTTTTCCTTGCGGCCTTGATTCCCAGGTACGTCTATGGTCATTTTCACAGATCACAATCGTTTAAGGTTGGCTGTTTAGGCTCAAACAAACCCGCAGGCCGTACTTTACATGAAAACGGTAACGCAAGTGGCCTGCATACGAAAATTAAGTACAACTCAATGTAAAATAAATTACTGTTTAAAAATGCCATATATTCTCGAACATTTTAACGGAAATGTACTGTTACTGTACAGATTATGAAATTATTTTAGCCTAAAATGCTTTTTCTTGTGTGTAGGCCTACATTTTTTCAGAACAATTTGATTAGCGTTTCTTGCTTCTCCCTGCTTATAAGTCTTTAGCGCTGGTGAAGGGTGACATAAGGTGAGTATGGAGCGGTGCCGGAATGAAGGGACGGGGAAGCGTGAGTTCCCCCGAGAAAACCCGTCGACCAGCGGCATCGTCCGGCACGATTCCCACATTCGAAAATCTGGGACCGACCCAGCCGGGAATCGAGCCCGGATCGCTTTGATGGGAGGCGAATGGTCTGACCATTCAGCCACCACGGTCCCTAAATGGTTGGTGCTTGAGCATATACACGTGGCAGTGGATTTTAACATGCAGGTCACTCAACTTGCGAATTTTTCCTATTCGTTATTACAATTTGTATTGCGAAAACGTTTTGTGCTACGATAGTTTCCAAAAGTTGTTGTGAATTTACATAAAGGTGTGTGGGCAGCACCAGACACATTCGACTTGGCGTTGTGGGATTTTAGACTAGTCAAGCTCCCGACCACTACGAAGACAGCAGAAATACAATGGCCCCAGTCACACGAGGAAAGTGTTTCTCAGACTTCGGCAGCTGTTAAATAAATCATGTTTCTGAAATAAGACAGAGATTAATTAAATTCTAAAATAACTCATACATGTTCGGAATGAAACGCCATCATGTACCACGCCTTGACAAAACCAGTTCTTCGCTGAAGAGACGTATACGGATATTATGCCTTAAAAACTGATAAATCCAAGGTGGATCACCATGTTTTCCCCTAAACCTACACTGGTAAACTGAAACCGACAAATTCAACAAGACATGTACCATGTGGCGGTCAGGCCTACGCGCAACAACCGAACCAGTTCACGTATCAATGACGTCTCACAGTTCACAACTACGCTGTTTATAATCAATGGATTCTGTGTTTACGAAGACGTGCTGAATATATGTTTCTTTGCAAATATGCTGTGTATACTTATCTATGTTTCTTTTTACTCCTGGGTTGAGCAGCGCATATATCAAGATGCGTAAAGTACTCATCAGTAGATAAGAGTGGTTTATTGCGAAGAAGTTGTTCACTTTACAATGTACCGTGTTTGTTCTCTTTTTTTTCTTTCTTTTTCGGTTTTCGTGGGTTACACTTTCTTAGTTAAATCTAATAAGACTCCACGTGTTCTACTTCTGAACGTTTGCAATTCAGCTATGAACAGTTGAACGATGTCAAAAACAGTATTTCAGTCATAAAAGTTGCAACACACGAAAGTATTTGGGAGATCATTTTATCATCAGATATTTTTCATAATATTTCAACTCTTTCTGCTGATCGGTACTTATAAATGACTGGAATTGTCACGAAGCAGATATTCCGAGAAATTCGTGGATCGGGCCAGAATGTTTTTGGTATTAAATATTTTCTCGTGGCAGATTTTTCATTGGTCGTTCTTTCAAGTTCTGATACTATTGTTTAGAATCTTTACGACATAAAATTTCAGGTCATTTAATCTCCCACATATTTCCATTTTTGGAATGTTGGTTCCTTCAAGTATTATGAACCAGCGTAGAAGTTTCTCGCTGTTTATAAGAGTGAAGAAAGGGTTTTAGTGATAGACGCAATTCCAACTGTAAGATTTAGCAATTTTCAGTACAAACAACATTTTATCAAACGCACAAAAAATTGTTTAGAAACACAAGTTTACTCCACAGTATGATTGATAATTTTGTAGTGTTTTTGGTTTTCGTTTTACGTTGCTTGTAAATATAAGTGGCCGTGGTTAAATTTCTGGCGGGTAGACTGTGCCAGGATTGAACATTTTATTTTAAGAATCCGTGAAATAGCTTTCGTTATTTATAAATTGGTCCCACTGGTTGCCCGTTTGGACAGGCTAAACTTGGAAAAGAGTTGGTGTGGGCGAGATAGTTGGTAAACTGTAAATAGTGCCGCTTTAACTTCTCAGCGGAAAACACAATTTCAGCACGAGAAATGGTTCTTAGGTGTGTTAGCGATTTTAGAACGTTGTGAAAAATTATAGAACCTTTAAACTTAATTATTAATATCACAGAATCGTAATAATTGCATTACAACAACTTAAAATAAAACCACAGATATGTGAGACATAACTTACGACTTTACATCAAAAGTGTGCAAATGTCAAACTGTTTCCTTTTTTCATTCTTACAGTAGTTTTTGCTAAATGTTATAATGTTTTACATAGAAATTTTATTCTGGAGTACAAATATGTTGGAAAATGAGAACGTTCTTCTTTTAGTATAGTATCATTGAGATTCAATAATTAAGTATTTGTCTGTAATAAATTAGTATACAGTGGATTGACTAAGGATCACACTGGTCCATTACACACGAGGTGTGTCCGACATCGAAAAATCTACGTTGCTGTATGAACTAGGAAACTGAGGACAAAGTAAATAGTACACATCCAGAACATTCTCAAATCTATTAAATAGTTTTACTGTAATGAGTACGCCTTCGTAACAAAACAAGTAGTTTACATGTTAAAATTAAGTTAACCCGTTACTACAGTTTTTATGATGGTTACCAATATAACAACCCAGAAGCTGTAGATAAACTTGACATGTTACTAATGCACCGAAGAAATGTTCTAGCGAGAGTTTATTAAAAAAAACAGCAAAGATTATTTGAGCTCAGGTAATCCGTGTCAATTTCTTGTACAATGTCTTGAAGATACAGTTATGCAGTTGTAATTCGTATAACGTGGCCTATCTGACTAGCTCATGTTGATCTTTTATTTTTTTCACGTTCACTCCACACATTTGGGCAGCCGAAGGACTTCAGGGAGGGAAAATAATAAAAAAGTATTCATAAAATAAAGCTAACAACATAGTTTAGGGCCGAGTCTCAAACACGAGTCTGAAATGATTTCATTCTGTGTGCGATCATTGCTCGGGGTGTAAGAATTGCTATATTACTGCTCATGACAGACATTTATCTTTTGGCGACTATTTAGACACAATGGAGGATTAAGTAATATAAATATATGTATTTCAAATAGCATTTGGTTTTATGATGCTACTGTCCATACCGTATAAGAATTTCATTATTTGACAGATCATAAAAAAGGAGGGCTATGTAAACAAAAACCACCATGTGCTTTCCAGCTGACAATCAAAGGGTATAGTAGTATTGCGATAGAATCCAAAGTGTGTTATGATTTTCTTTTGGTTATTTTTAGATCTCAGACAAGTAAGGTAACTTGTTTTCAATACTGGCTGCACAAAAGTCTTACTAGGGTTAGGTGGGCAATTTAAATGGAAAATTATGTAATATTGTAGCAATGGATAGCCTACTCTTCAGAAGTTCAGTTAATATAACTCAAAATTGTACATCATTTATTGTATATTTTCTAGGTATGCTCAAAATTGTAACATTTAATGGCATTACAAAAAAAACTTGTGTAGATAACTTATCTATTTTTAAATTTCAATTTGACACCTAAAAGGTTTAAATAATAGTAGCTTATTTGGTTATAACAAACTGAAGTTGCAAGAGCATACGACAGTGCAAACAAACATCTTTAAACTATATATATAAAATAATACATGAAAGCATTAATTCAATTGTTATTCTTGTTGCCTTCAATTTTGTTCTGCACTATAAAATCGTAAAGTAGGCCTAGTAGTTTAAGTTTCATGTAGCAGACTAACGAAAAAACTTACCTTTTGTGGGTAGGGCCTACCTTCGAAATATCGGTGTTATTATCAAAGTCGTACGACTCACAAAACTTAAAAAAAATATCTTGTTCAATAATTTTTGTAGACTACATAGAAGATTTTGCACTATCACAACTTAAACGAAAATAATATATCAACAAAAAGCGTAAATAATAAACAGACATGGGTAGGACTAATTTCCCAAATCAGCTTTAAATGTTTTGGTAACACATACACCTGCATTTAAACACATACACTTTAATGACCGGGAAATACATAGGCTTAAGTTTTCTGACCTTTTCTTTTGGTAATATGTAGGCCTACACTTTTGCAACTGACAGGCACAAAATATCACGTGGCCTTCATATTAAATGGTACCACTTACTTGCCATACATATAAAAACACGGATTTTTTTTCGTACAAAAATAATTTATTGAGTCAGCGAATTGAAAAAAACATGTTTACATTTACGCCCACAACAAGAAGCGTACAAACATAACACAAATTTCGTTAAAATAAAAGGTAGGTAACACTTTGTCTGTAGCACATTTCTCTACACGGATTACCTGCTTTTCACTTAGCGATTGTTTTTTGTAGACATGCCACGTTGCTGAAAAGCTGAACGTTTTTCCAGTTTCCTCTTCCGAAACGCGTCTTAAAATATCCAGTTGTCGTTGGCGATTACAGGCTGTGTATTTTAATTTCTGCATTGCGATTTATTGAATATATGCACAGAATTTATAAAAACACCATAAAATAAAAGAATCACAAACGCGCACGAACACACGAGAAGCTTACGTAATGTCCTTTTTTTTTTTTTTTTTGCCGGTACAGGTCTGTTGATAATGGTGCGGTTGTTTGTAAAATAGTTATAGAAATCACGCAGTTTGAATATGATAAAATAGTTAACTGACTAATGATGGATACATAACCGTGTTAATATATTACGGTTCCTCCAAAACGCTTAATTATTGTTCACGTATATTACACACTTCTTTCAATGTCGGTGGAAGTTAACCGATTTGTTGATCAGGACTGCCACTACTGCTGCATTAGGTCATACGATCACGTCCTGTTGTTTTACATGGTGTGTTATTCTGCCACGTGTTTGGCACGTGTTAAAAATATTGGTAGCATCGGCTGTCAAAATACGGAATTGTTACATGGGATAGACAGTATTGCCTAATGTCTGCATAAGAAGCTGTGTGAAAACAATGCATTTTAAGTACAGAAATAATACCTTCAACACCAATTCTAAGCGACAGTTCAGGATGTACATTGAAAATGGAGTTTTGTTTGTTTCCGATTCTTCGAAATAAAAAATAATATAACGTTAATTATACCTCCAAACTGAAATTTTCATATAAAATTACAGATGACACAATGAAAATTCCGTGCGTAGTAATTAACATGTGAGGCATAAACTTTATTTATCTGTATAGTACACACGACTAGCAAGTCAATTTTAAATTGACGTTACGCTATATGAATGTTTTAAGTGAAAAAAAAAATGTAATACTCAATTTTCAATATCGATACAACAAATTGATAAATAATCCCACATAATGGAATTTTCTTTCACGTAAAAGTAAAAATTGCGTTTACAAACACTCGGTCGATCACCTCTTTAAATGAGGGGTACGGGGATCTTCCTTCGGGAAAATTTCTTCAATTCTACTGTCCAAATTAGGGGCTATTGGGAAGTTTTTGTTTATAAAATTGGAATATACTGCCGGTAATAATTTTAATAGTTTATTACGTAATTTAATTTTATTAACAGTTTTTTATGTTTTTAGCAGTAAATGTAAAGGTTTTGGAGTTGTCGATTTTTTAAGTAAATACGGATAGTATTATTATCTTATGGTATCAATTTCAGAGTAAAAACGTTTCTTTAAGTATAAATCTACAACTAATTTTTTCTTTGACGGAGACAATCTCCACCTAAATAATTTTGTAATTTTTTAGGAGGACTCTTCCCTCCATCCCCTCCGAAATTTCGCCAGGTGCGTCCATGCTCACCTCTTCGGGAATTTAGTCTGCGGACATGTAGAATATCACTAGCCAAGCGTCAGTTGTTAAGATAACAGACTTCTGACGAGCATTACGGCCGATATCTGTAATTTTAACGTAAAAATTACTGTCCTCATGTTTACGAAAAATTGTTTACGTACAAGAGACATTTGCTAGAGATCCAACCCTCTTCACTATCATATTGTCCAATCTTGTGTAACTACATTTCTATAGGTTAAATACGGTAAAGTGAGCATTCTTGAATAACTTTTTACATTTTCTCCTTTTCTGAAAATTTATGTAGTTTTACCACTTGAAAATATATGCGCACATAACTGTGCAGGATGCATGTATTTCACCATACACAACAATAGATAACGTGTCATGATCTTGAATCCTGAATCTTTAATCGCGATCAGGCGCAGGGTATCGGGTGCAGCTCAGGACTACTCCTTGCTCCTATTTACATCATGATTCCGATTATGTAACGGGGAGGTTTCACTTTGCCAACCCTCAAATTGGAGAACTGGAAATTAAGGACGGTATGATATGAAACCCTATAATGGAGCACCGACAGACACGAGGAAACTGGAGAACCCTGAGAAATCCTGCCGGCCAACGACAACGTCCGCAAAGTTTCCCATTTGAGAAAACTCCGGGACCGGTCCCACCGGGGATCGTACCCGGATCGCTTTAATTGGTGAGAGGCGCGTGGTCTGACCACTCGGCCGCCACGGACCCGATGTATCAGTGTACATTGCTCTATTTTCAGTAAGTGTAATTTCTGAGTTATTTACGTAACATTTACTATACAGTTCTATGGTTTTTCTCCTGAGGTAACAGAAAGCTAGTTTCCATCACTTAGTTAACAAAAAGCCCTTAACATTTCTGTGGTAAATTCTTTTTCACTGTTGTTAAACGGGTAGCCAGTGGTAATCGCAATTTTACGTTATACATAAATCCGTAGAATTAAATATCGGAATTATTGACATGCAGTAATCACGCTCAAATTATTCTGTCACGATCAGCGTGAAACACTATAAGAGTTTAAATTCTCAAAAAAAGTAGTTCAGGGCATTACAAAGAACATGTAAGTAAGTTAAGACTGACCTTGCGAATCAAATGTGGATTTATTTAGCTGCAGGAATCATTGGTCACTTATTGAACTACAAAACTACATTTAACTTCAATCTGCTTGTGTGTTTAATGACAGATTAAACTTTTGTGTGATCCACAACAAGAAAGAGGAACGAACCCCACTTTTGGTCACTTCAATCACTTACTTGTAATACTATGTGTGTTGTATGATGTGGGGAGTAAAGAGACGATGTATTTGTCGTGCCATCCACAGTACGACATGGCTGGTACAATGTCAAATCACACGTACTGTGCCACAGTGTTATAATGTGTTCATGTGTATTATGCGGCTTGACATTCCTCTGTGCTTTGTAACCCACTGTTCCAATATCCCGGGCGATGAGAATATTACAGGATAATCCTGCTTCACTATCATTTTATGTGTTCACATGAAATTTTAAATAAACATTGAATATATTTATACATTTAATAGAATCTATGTATTTTGTGAACGTAATGAATGATGTGTTGCTTTTGAACAGGATAGCAGATCCCAGTTGGGCAATCACTATCACAGGTGTGCAGTCACTAACCCAGGTGGGCAATCACTAACGCAGTTGGGCAATCACTAACGCAGTTGGGCAATCACTAACTCTGCGAGTTGTGTAACTTTAAGGGTGTAGTTGGCAATTCGTTCTGTAACAACTGGACTTTTATCCACCCGTGTCCCTTGTACGTAATATGGGATTACTTGTCTTATTTATCGTGCCGGACGATTCCGATAGTCGGCGGGTTTTCTCGAGGATCTCCCATTTCTTCCGTGCCCTTCATTCCGGCGCCTCTCTATGCTCATCTCGCATCCGCGCTAAAGACCTAGATGTAAAAGGCTGACTAAAATTTGTTTTCTTCTTTTTATATAGTTGTTTCGGTAGGTATACGAGGTTTCAACGTCTTGTCAAGAGCACGTTAATTTTTTTAATTTCAAAGTTTGTTTACGTAACAATCCTAACAGAAATATCTAGGCTTTATCAGTAACGTGCATTTATTTATATTTTCAATTTTTATTTATTTATCTACTTATTTATTCCTTAGCGTCCAGTACCGCACAACAAATTAGCTAGGAAATGTAAAAATTTTAAAAATAAAATATATGCAATAATCGTGCGAATACAGAATAATATCAGTACATATAAATTTTCAACTAGAGTTGCATTATTGACATGTAACTAATTACAGCCTTATCACATTACGAATTTAAATATACCATCCACAATTGTCAGTAATCATGGTACACGTAACTAATGATAACAATTATTACTATTACTTTTATTGAGTTACTTGTCCACACTCTAAAATGCTTCATCTAAAAGATATGTATTTTTTTTAATTTTAATTAAAAAGAGACAATGTATTTGTTTTCAGTCTGTGTGTAGATTTTTAGGTCAATTATTGATAAGTTTGCCTGCAAATAATCAGCTTTGTTCTCTTTTGGATCACTTTGTAAATGTACCGAGTTGAACGCTTATTCTAGGCCGGGCTAGTTGAGTGACATTTTGTAAAGAGCTGATAAATCGGTATTTGAGAAATATAACAGAATATCGTCGACAATTAACCGAAACTTAAGTTGTTTTCCTTCGACGCACACAACGCTGATAACTGAAGTTCTAAACTAACCACCCTAAAGTCTTAAATTGGCAGTTTCGAACACGGCTTCGTTGTCTTGCTACTTGCTACATGAACGATGCACAAGCATTGCAGAAGAACGTTTCCAGTGCCTTAAAGCACATATTTGAGAAACTAGAAGTGTTTCAAAAAGTGCATGATTTCCTTGCACAAAGGCACAGCGATGCATCACTTTGACAGGACATCACTCTGAAACACTCACGCAGAGGTTTTGAACAAATTTGGTTTAAGGACCCATGTGTATTATAATTTTGATTTATTTTGCTGCATACTTCCTTCTCTCAATATATATATATATATATATATATATATATATATATATATATATATATATATATATATATATATATATATAACAATTTTTACAATCTTTATATGTACGAATAGCTGCTCAAATTTTTTAAACGCAACTTTCGAAACTCAGTATTTAATGACAACTGTTTTTTTTAATGTAATTCCATTACAAACTAAACTCAGGGGAAATTATTTACACGTACGGTCTTGAATAAACTGTTTTATGCTAAAAATATTTGTTTTCTAAATGTAAGAAAGTTTTGTCCAATTAAATTGGCGGACATGGAAACGAATCTTGGTAGGGAACGTCAATTTCAAAGCATGCTCCGTTGCATTGTGATAGCCATGCTGCTGTGAGCTTCATGGATGAACGTTTCTTGCACCCGTGAGGGAAGGAAACACAATGCCCCCCCTCCCACCACATCTCTCTTACAATACATTGACATTAATTCCACACTCTTAAGTGAGGTATTATCAAGTTACATTATACATAGCTCAAACATGACAGGTTTAATTAGTTTAATGAAAAAGTTATATTTTTACATCTTTAACCCAACACGAATTTATTTTTGCGGAGCTATGCGCGAATAATATTTTGTGAAGTTCTGTACCTAATAGCTTCAACTGGCTAAATTTGAATCAGTAACAATATTAACGAACCTGTTATACACGAGAACCACAGCCAGTTCTCATTGCACATCGTGCCGGCGTGTGTAAGCTTCCTGAGTAACACTATGTTATAATATGCACAGTGACTTGGCGTGCCAAACATATCCAAAAATTTAAAAGTCCAGTTGTTTCATTTACAAACTTAAAATCAAGTCTCGTTCTCAGACAGCAGATTCAACTGTGTTAAAATAAATAATAATTTTAGCTTACATTTTGTATTCTAGAGAAAGACGATAATTTTAAGGGATCGCCAACCTGACGTTCTTAAAAGACAACCATAATCTCAGGAAACATGATTGCGGATTAAATTTTCCACTGCACTTTAACTCGTGCATACTTCTGCTGTTAGTACGATGAGGTTGCCACCTGTCGAGCATTTCTTGCCAACCGAGATTATGGTTGGAACCATGACTGACAGCTCGCAGGCATGCCGACATCCCTGGACTGAAATATCTGTGTGTGTTAATGGAAGGGATGCGTCTTACTGGTCCCGCAGCCTAGGAAAGGTTTTGGAGAGAGGCGCAGCGGACGTGAAATGGTATCTACTGCGCAGCTACCCGCCCCACAATTCCCCTCCCAGCCAGTAAGAGGGGAAATGACGGAGCCCTGAGTGTGCCATTAGCAGCTACCACCAATCAGCAGATGCGCACACCTCCAGTGGTTAGAGGCAGGAGGAGGAGGAATTTTCCCCTCTGCACGTCGCCAGGACCTTTCCTAGCTCGCGTGACCAGTACAGATTAGTAAACAGTAGGCCAAGAAGAAGACTTGTCTTTGGCCAAGACACATGCGAGGTACAATATTACACTAAGACTGGGTCATATTAGAACCATAATGCCAGCATCACTTCACTGTGGCATGGGTTATCGTTGTCACGTCAGACAGAGCCATATACTGTATATGTGCGTGTATGAAATAATTGTGATACTGTGCACCATTTTCATTGTTAACAGATGTTATATTTTGATGACTTAGATGTTCCAAGTATGTTTTGTATGAAGGTATTTTGATCACTGACCAGCTGAAAAAACTGACAATAGAATGGAAGAGAGTTATTTATAATGTATGTGTTGATTAATAAATGTTTTGTCTGAATGTTTACAAATTAAATTTCTATTTTTTTTTCTGTTTCCCTACATATAATTTTAATTGTGTCGCAACATTCACCTAGGCGTTGGTAATAATGTGCTTTGAAATATTAACAAGGTGTTTGTGTAATTGTATTTAGGTCTTTTAGGATGTTAGGAACCACGGAAGACAGTGGTACTAATATCAGAAAACGCACCTCGTCAGAAATTCTTTAGGAAATGTTAATTGAGAAAATCGTTAGAAAGTGGAGTAGGAAAACCTTACACCTTACAGACAGAGAGAGAGAGAGAGAGTGTGTGAGAGTAATTTATTGCTAAAGAAATGATGGCTTGTTTAGAAGGTTCCAGTGTAGTGTTAACGTGTCCGACGTTATTTTATCACTATTCGCATCGTCCAAATTGACTGGACCAATAAGATATCTTGTATACCGAGTTAGTTTGACAGTTTGTTATTTATCTGTAAGCACTTTACCGTGTAAAAAAATTATTTTTAATCTTTACGTGCACTTTAACAGCCCAAGAACTTGGAGGGGGAACACGCATCGAAAATGGCGCAACATTCTACAGTTTCTTGGAAAATTAATTACACCTAAAAAATCGCAATTTTCCATCGGGTTAGGCAGTAAATCTTCACCATAGATGTTCAAAATAATGATCCACCTTCAATGCAGTCATGACATCGCCAATGCTGACCGTTGTCGAGTTTTTCTACTGAAGGAACATTTGTACGAAACGAAAAGTGCTCGTTGCAGAACCGATGCAACAAATGTATTTTGGTTACAGACTAACGTAGTTGACAAATGATGGTGGTTTGTCAGCCGTGGCATCGCATAAAGACATAAAAAGGTGGATTAAAAAACTACACATAGTTCTGTAGAATTATAATTTAGTCTGTAGAAGGAAGAAAAGAGCACCTTTCTTTAACGGAACATATCGTTACTTTTACACAACAAACTGTAGTAGAGACAAATCCAGGTAGTATCCGCAGCCAAACTGGGCTGTTGTCTTTATTTTACCAGACGTGGTAGCTGCCACAACACTTTATATTTTCATTGCAGTATGTTCTCTAGGAGTCCATACAATACGTTCTTACGCAGTTTACTTTCAGCGAGTGTATGGATCTCTTAGGGAATCCTTATTTGGTCTACCAAGAATAATGACGATGACAGAGTAATGACTGCCTACGGAGCTTTTTGAAGGATGAGATTTGGGAAACATCTCCTATGAGGATTGTATAAGCGGTCGTTGCTGTTATGGAATTGACGCTGCAAATAGTGATGATACACAGGCGTATGAGAAACATAATAGCAGACGAATTACAAGAACACCAAGCCTTCAAATAGAAAAATAAGTTTGAAATCGTTCTACGGGAGAATGTGATATTACAGAAACCTGAACTTGTTACAAGTTTGTGTAGTAAAAATATACTTCTGAACAACGCCTAGGGTAAGTAGTCATTTTTTTTCAATGTATGTGTAGTTACAATTACAAATGGTAAATTAAAAAATATAAATTGTTTTGATGTGAAAGAGTTGTATCAATTTGGCACGGAGTTTGTGCAGAGGGAGTGTGGTCATGAATAATACTTATAGATCATTTATAATGTGCAACTTTATTAATACAATGAAAAATTATTGATCCACAGACCTTATTCAATCAGTCTTGATTCAAGAGTAAGAAAACAAAAGTTTCGTATTTAAGTAGCAGGATTTATTAGAACACAGTGTCGTAGTCTAATGAAATGGCACTTGTAAATCGTTTCCTTAGTAGCGACAGACGTCCTCATGTAGGTCCCTCAGGGAAGTCCGCCAACGGTCCGCGAGGGACAATGTCTTCTGATGATGCAAAAGGACGCTCAGGTAAGGCATTATCCCAGAGTACTGTCCATAGATCATCCAAAGAAGAGGCATCAGCCAACGATGAACAAACTTGAACCGAAATGATTGTATGTGCTTTAATTATGGTCAGTAATACTTCAAGGATGACTTCAGGAGGCTCACCATAAATTTTCTTGTCCTAACTGGGTGCTGGTAGAAGATGGCCATGGCATGCTTGTAAAATTGTTGATTGTACATAATCATGCTGCTTTTAAGTCAGCAGTACGAATTTTTTTTTTCAACCATCGATGGGCTGTAAAATAACTGGAATAAATTATAAAACATGTTTATTGTTTAAAGGTATGAAAGTACTTAAGCTACTTTTCAACATAAACATCAAGCAGATTGAGACGCCTGTACCGGTGCACCAGCTTTCCAATAACCTCTGCAAAGAAAGTTTCCATCTGCCTGTTCAAACTTGTTCGACCAAACATTTTGGACGTTGTACGCGTACGAGGAGCATCAAATGTTGTGATTGTAGTTTCGTTTGTTCACGGGATGCCCATGAATCTCTAGCATGCGATCGCATTGTGCTGTCACAACCTAACAAATGCTTGCAAGTTTCCGATGGGAAGTATTAGATCACCCTCCTTAAGCCTAGATTTAGTACTGTGGGACTTCCATCTTTTCCGGACATATAACAATTGGCTGGGAGGACGACGCTTGAGCAGCAATGACGAATTGTTGACAACGCGATTGAATAGGTAGGCGGTCTCTTCCTTTGTAGAGGGTACTGGAAACTTTGCTCACGGGTACGACAAGTGTCTCAATCAGCATGGTGATAATGTTTAAAAGTAGCTGAAATATGTATTCATATCGTTTGGCAGTAAAAGCATTCTACTGTACATTCCCGTTTTCTCACAGCATATTGGAGGTTGAAAATTAAGTAACCCTCGCAGTTTGCTGTGTAGTTGAACGAATTTATCTCTGAAAATGTATCATTGTGTTTTCAAAGATGTAAACAAAATATTTAAAAAATATTTAATTTTCGTTGCCAAACAAATTAAAGGAAGCGTGTTAAAAAAGTGTGTGGTATTTAGGAATGAATGCTTATAAAACATGCGATTTGAAGTCACATATTTGTCCACACAGGGAATAACATGAGCAGAAATAATGTTTAGATAATGTTGGCTATCAACAAGTCACATACTTACTGATTACTTACTGCTGAAATTCAGTACCTATAACTTTCTACCTTGTTTGAGTGGTCAACTGAACACGTAAATTTATATGTGTGTTTAAAATCATTGGATTGTGTTACAATATTTTTACACAGCACACCCACAAATATACCTAAGCAAGTCAACTACTTGGCACCGAGGTAAATCCAAGCTGAGCGCAGAGAGTGTAGGCACAGGCATGTTCGGGTGCGCACGGAAATGATCGACCATTTTTTTTCGCACGAATTTCTCTAACCACCCCAAGATTTTTCAATTAATCATCAATATCGTCTATAATTACCATAAAATTGTCGCTGTTCCTCTGTGAAAATTTTATTTTTTCTCCAATTCCTAGTTCCAAAATCACAGACATCAAGCCTCAACCTTAAGACTAGATAACCCTGAGGAGAGTGAGTCTCTCTTCTCTCAAAGTGGCTATAAGACCACAAGAGTATGGGTCTCTCTCAAAGTGTGTAAAATACCCCAAAGTGTATGGGTCACTCTTCTCTCAATGTGGCTAGAAGACACCAAGAGCGTGGGTCTCTCTCAAAGCGGCTAAAAGACCCCAAAGAATATTGATCTCTCTTCTCTCAAAGCGTCTAAAAGACCCCAAAGAGTATGTGTCTCTCTTCTCTCAAAGCGTCTAGCAGATCCCAAAGGGTATGGGTCTCTCTTCTGTCAAAGCGTCTAGAAGATCCCAAAGAGTATGGGTCTCTCTTCTCTCAAAGCATCTAGAAGACCTCAAAGAGTATGTGTCTCTCTTCTCTCAAAGTGTCTAGAAGACCTCAAAGAGTATGGGTCTCTCTTCTGTCAAAGCGTCTAGAAGATCCCAAAGAGTATGTGTCTCTCTTCTCTCAAAGCGTCTAGAAGACCTCAAAGAGTATGGGTCTCTCTTCTCTCAAAGCGTCTAGAAGACCCCAAAGAGTATGTGACTCTCTTCTCTCAAAGCATCTAAAAGACCCCAAAGAGTATGTGTCTCTCTTCTCTCAAAGTGTCTAGAAGACCCCAAAGAGTATGTGTCTCTCTTCTCTCAAAGCATCTAGAAGACCTCAAAGAGTATGGGTCTCTCTTCTCTTAAAGCGTCTAGAAGACCCCCAAGGGTATGTGTCTCTCTTCTCTCAAAGCATCTAGAAGACCTCAAAGAGTATGTGTCTCTCTTCTCTCAAAGTGTCTAGAAGACCTCAAAGAGTATGTGTCTCTCTTCTCTCAAAGCATCTAGAAGACCTCAAAGAGTATGTGTCTCTCTTCTCTCAAAGCATCTAGAAGACCTCAAAGAGTATGTGTCTCTCTTCTCTCAAAGCGTCTAGAAGACCACAAATAGTATGTGTCTCTCTTCTCTCAAAGTGTTGAGAAGACCCCAAAGAGTATGTGTCTCTCTTCTCTCAAAGTGTTTAGAAGACCTCAAAGAGTATGTGTCTCTCTTCTCTCAAAGTGTCTAGAAGACTTCAAAGAGTATGGGTCTCTCTCCTCTCAAAGTGTCTAGAAGACTCCAAAGAGTAGGGGTCTCTATTCTCTCAAAGTGTCTAGAAGACCTGAAAGAGTATGTGTCTCTTCTCTCAAAGAATCTAGAAGACCCCAAAGAGTATGGGTCTCGCTTCTCTCAAAGTGTCTAGAAGACCTCAAAGAGTATGGGTCTCTCTCCTCTCAAAGTGTCTAGAAGACCCTAAAGAGTATGGGTCTCTTCTCTCAAAGTGTCTAGAAGACCTCAAAGAGTATGGGACTTTCTCCTCTCAAAGTGTCTATAAGACCCCAAAGAGTATGGGTCTCTCTTCTGTCAAAGCGTCTAGAAGACCTCAAAGAGTATGTGTCTCTCTTCTCTCAAAGCATCTAGAAGACCTCAAAGAGTATGTGTCTCTCTTCTCTCAAAGTGTCTAGAAGACCCCAAATAGTATGGGTCTCTCTTCTCTCAAAGCGTCTAGAAGACCACAAATAGTATGTGTCTCTCTTCTCTCAAAGTGTTGAGAAGACCCCAAAAAGTATGTGTCTCTCTTCTCTCAAAGTGTTTAGAAGACCTCAAAGAGTATGTGTCTCTCTTCTCTCAAAGTGTCTAGAAGACTTCAAAGAGTATGGGTCTCTCTCCTCTCAAAGTGTCTAGAAGACCCCAAAGAGTAGGGGTCTCTATTCTCTCAAAGTGTCTAGAAGACCTCAAAGAGTATGTGTCTCTTCTCTCAAAGAATCTAGAAGACCCCAAAGAGTATGGGTCTCTCTTCTCTCAAAGTGTCTAGAAGACCTCAAAGAGTATGGGTCTCTCTCCTCTCAAAGTGTCTAGAAGACCCTAAAGAGTATGGGGTCTTTCTTCTCTCAAAGCGTCTAGAAGACCCCAAAGAGTATGTGTCTCTCTTCTCTCAAAGTGTCTAGAAGACCCCAAAGAGTATGGGTCTCTCTTCTCTCAAAGCGTCTAGAAGACCTCAAAGAGTATGTGTCTGTCTTCTCTCAAAGTGTCTAGAAGACCCCAACAAGTATGGATCTCTCTTCTATCTAAGTGTCTAGAAAACCACAAAGGGTCTCTCTTCTCTCAAAGTGGATAGATGATCCGGCTGCTCATGTGACAGGTTGGGGGCAGTACATGATCTGCAATACAAAAAAATAATAATTATGTAATGCTTGTTTTAATTTACATTGAATAACACTTTTTAAGAATGTTTAATAATTTTTTAGTATTAATTTTAATGTTTTACTAATTAACTACAAACTTAACTGTATTTTTTGCAAACATTTTTCAGTTATAATTTCCATTTACATCAATCATTCCTACCTAAATATATAATATATTGCATTAGTTTCGATAATGTATACATTTTTATAACTACTCAACTCTTTAAACTATACTTATTTTATTAATCGTTGTTTAAAAACCATCGTATCTTTACATAAGTACTGTTTCCATTTTCAACCCTGTTCTTTCTAAGAAACATATGTTTCTGTAAATAATTTTTTATGTATTTTAACGTGTTTATTATCCAATTTTTTTTTTTCAAATCTAAGATATTATTTCAAACCATTGTATATATATTTCCAGTTTCCTTTCACCTGACTGAGAAATATACAGTAAGGTAACTGTATCAGTAGTTGACCACTTAAGAAAAACATTTTCTTATAGCTGCTATGTATTGATAAACATTAGCTACCCACACAAACTAATTGGCTTATAATATTTACCATACTTCCAGGTAACACACATTTCATCAATATTTTGTAAGCATTTAATTAAAAAAATTTTGTAGTTTTATTTTGAAATCAATATTTTGTGTTAGTAATTGACCGTCTGTCAAAATGAACTCACTAGCAATTGACCACCTTTTGTTCTAGTAGTTGACCATATTATTGAAAAGTAAAATAATATTTTAGTAATACAATATATTGATGTTATAGTTCAACACCAACAGTTTAAGGTTACACATTATTCTAGCTGTAAATATGAGAATTACGAATGAAATAAATTATGTACATTATTAACTATTAACACAAAAATTACACATGAGCACACACGTTTGAATGGTGGATTTTCCCATATGCAAATGAGTTGTTTTCTTGTGATACCATATGGAAAGTAAAGGAAACACGGATCCCTAACTAAAAGCACATTATTGCAATTTACGATACACTGAGTAAGTGTTCATTTCGGGAACAAGGTACGAGCCACGATGGGTACACAATTTTGGATGGTTAATTTTGCGTTTGATCTGTTGGCTTGTGTAAAATAGTTTATCTTCTTTGACAGGCCACCGGTATGTAGAAAGGCTACTCTGAACCATGGTATATATCTCGTAGACATCGTTAACTACTACCAATATTTTTTCCTGGCTAATAGTTTCCCTCGTACTCCACTATTACAAAATTATCCTTCTGCAAGGTACCTGGCTCATCTTCAATACAGGAATCTTTATTAGAGTCTGAAATTTCACCAGGAACGGATATATATGATTCTGTATCCGAATCTTCGTAATTGGTTTGTTTCTATACTTTCATATTTTTTCTTTATTATTTTTCTCTTCATCGTGTTTTCTTTTTTCTTCTCTCTTTCTTTCCCTATCAGCTGTTCTTTCTCTTTTTAATTTTTCTAGTTCTTTTTTTTTCTTGATCTTGCTTTTAAAATACTTTGGGCCAAGTTCCCCTGACACTATTGCAGGTAATCTTTCCCTAGGTTTTTTCTTTAGTGTCTTTTTCTTACCAACAGGACTGAATAAATATTTCTTAAATGGAGATTGTATGTTTGACAGTGCTGGGCTGTGAGACTCTTCTTTGTCTTTACTGCCATAATACAGCACGTTTGATGGTCCTGGGATGGTGAGATCTTGACTGTCTCTGACAATAGGAGGGCTAACATCTGATGATCCTGGAACAGTGGGGCCTTGACAGTCTTCGACAGTTGGTGTCCTTGGAGTCACAATATCTGCATTGTCTTCTAGGGGAGATACAATAGCGTTGCCCTCAACAGTTACTGCATCTGTTGGGGAAAGTTCTTCAAGTGTTACACTTGTATTTCCATTACCAAGCTCAAGCTTCTGAAGTTCCAAATTTGTTTCTTTCCACAGCAAAAAAACAGTGACCAGTCTCCTGGAATCTCCTTCTCAGTCATCTGCTGATTGTTCAAATGATACTAATTTTTCCACACCAATCCTCTCATTTAAGAATCTGTACCCCTGCTTGACATATTCCAGATGTTACTGAATTCTGTCGTCCTACCTTGTGTTCCTTTCTTTCTCAATGTGTTCATGTCCTGGAACTTTGGGAACGGATGGGTCCCTTGAAAATAGTCCACATTTTCGAAAACCATTGGCCAACACTGAACTAGTGACATTCTTATCAATTACTTCTTTTAGCAGTTTCGTAAAATCCTAGTTTTTCAGGAGCGGATCTTCTAAATTGGTAACACGCCACTTGTAAACATGTTGCTTCCAGTTTTCTTTTAGAGTACGAAAAACAGCCACATCCATAGGAAGGATGTGTGTTGCGTTAGCATACAGAGCCACTAGAATAATTCAATTTTGATCACAAAACTCACTCGTGTGCAAACTCAAATGTGAAATGTGTCCATCTACAAATAATATAACAAGCAAAGTTGTATTATTTTCTTTTAGCCAAAGGTGAAAGAAGTTTCCTAACTATTCATAAAACAAATCAGACTGCATCCATCCTGAATCACTTTTTCCAAGTGCCCAGTCAGAAGGAAAGTTAAGTGTTATTTCTGGAGGCAAACGTTCATAATTGTACACTACTAATGGAGTTACAACACTACCACTGGCTCTGCCCATAATAAACACTCTGAGACACTCTTTGTAATCAGAGTTAACTTGCTGATATATTGTCTTGTCACCTTTACGTCAAGTACTTTATTACCCTTCGGGTTAAGAAAGAAGGCAGTCTCATCACTATTGAAAATTCGTGATAGCTCCATCAGCACATGGAAAAGGTCATTTCTCTTCAAGTACTCCTCCAATTCTGTAAACCAGCCTAGAATGTTTTCCTGTGTTACAGATGCGCGAGATACTGTTAGGTTCTGACTTATGCATTGAGATATATTATTATTTCTCCCTAAAAAGCTTTGTATCCAAGTTCTCCCTGGACTATTGTCAGGAAAAGGATTGTCTCTCTCTTTAGGTCAATCACCAAACGCTGAACACTATCTTGCAGTTGTTTGACAGTTACGGGGAACCCAGTTTCTGCCATTTTCAGCACCCAGTTGGCTAGGATGGTTTCCTCTTCATGACCTAAGATAGTTGTGGGTCCCATTTTTCTTTCAATCGGTGATTTGCCTTCGATTTTATATTTTAGAGTAATCCTTGGCACACCATACTTCTTAGCAGCTGTACGGACAGGCGTCTTGTTTGTTCTTACATCATTAATGGCTCCCCTCATCACCTCTTCTGTATAGAGACGATATGGGAGGCATTCTGTATCTGTAACGATACACATAAAACATCTACTCAGAAGTTGACACACTAATGCTCTGATAGTTGACCACCTGGTCAACTACTAGGTAAACTTCATTGATTGCATTAAAAGTCATATCAAATGCTCATTTATGCTACAAAACAACAAATGGGGCAATAAACATGTTACTTAAAAAAATAAATAAATACATTAGTACTTGACCACCCTAGTCAATTATTGAAATTTTTTTTTGTTCCATTAATTGACCACCCACATAACTATACTATGGTAAAATGTAAACAAACAGAAGACTACATAAAATCAATATCAAACAATACTAATTCAAGTTAGCATTACTAATAATATTGATAAAAAGTACTTACAAATTTATAAAGCTTTACATCCAAAGCCTTTTTAGCAAAAGCGTTAAGAAAGATTCAGAAAAAGCACATAAAAACCACACACTAACAATGACTGTCAGCCATCTTACTTCCAAATGTAAACAAATGAGAAACACTATTGAGGTACTATAGACAGATGGCAGGAGTGTTGTTTCCTGCTATTATTTCAATGTTTTCCCTACTGTAATCTTTATTTTAACGGTTTTTATCCGAAACGGTCAATTACTAACATATGGTCAACTACTACCTCAATTACCTATTGGTTTTCGATAATTAATTATTCCCATATGTTTTCAAAAATTAATTCAAAATGTGTATTGTACTACTTATTGGTTCTTGATAACATACCCCCTGACACCTACCCACCTTCATTAAAATCGTATAATTTAATTTAATTTATTTATTATAATGTGTTATATGTTTACCTGTTAAATACTTTTATGAGTTATGAGTGATTACTTTTACCCCTTTCACCCCCACTTAGGAATTTAATACATTATCTGATTTTAGATACGTAGTTCTATATTCCTTCAAATGTACAACTTTTAAATCCGATTAAATGTTTTATATAAAAATCCAAACCTACCGTACCTCTGCATATGTACTATTTTTTCATCAACAATTTTTTCTTTTAATCAATTATGTTTCTAAAATTAATTCAATTTATTATATTTTGTATCATAATACTTACGCTTATATAACTTAAGAATTTGCCTTAGCAGTGTATTGTTGCAGCTCCTCATTCCTGTTTAGGAATCTACATCATTGATTGTGATCATTTACAAATACTACTTTTTAATAATGAAATTATCTTAAAAATTTACTAATTATTTTCTTTATGATTGTTTCTTAAACACATACTGACACATTGTCCGCTTTCCCACCGAATACACATTTACGTAATGTACCAAACACATTGCAGCTTTACAGTTACAATTTAACCATTTTTTAAATTCTGCCAAAATCACATGTAGGGTATGCTATGGCAAAATTTAGTTATTGTATAAAATACTGTATTTATTCATTGAATCCCTACAAGATAATCTAAAAGTCCTAAATTTAAACACCTTTTCATTTGAGTTAAAATCGATGTTTTACTAAACATAAAAACATTAAGAAAAATTACTAATGTAAACAGTTTTAGTTTAATCGATTCATACATGAATGGTTGTTATAATAATTTGTCATGAAAATCTACTTTTCAAAGTACATACATTGCAGTTTTCATCATGGAAAAGTTAAATTATTCTAATATTTTGTAACGTAAGCACAAAAAATTCGTAGTGTTGCAGTACACAGACAGTACCATGATACGAGTGTTTTGAATAGCAAAGCCTTTTAACACCTCTTAATTTGTATGTATTCTGAAATTCTGCTGTATGTCGCAGAGAGTCGTTTGTTTTCAGCCTGAATGTGTGGTCTCTACACTTGTGTGAATGCTGCGAAACGACGCCCTACACATCGATACTGCTGGCAAGTTTCCTTGACCCACCAATCCTTTTTTCCCCTTCACCCCATCTCGGCGATGTCTGCGGACAGGGATTAAGGGCGCTGCCTACCGGCGCATTAGTGGCTCAGAATTGATGGAGCAGTGATGACTGTAG
The DNA here is from genome assembly GCA_003012365.1 of Medauroidea extradentata. Lineage (NCBI taxonomy): Eukaryota > Metazoa > Arthropoda > Insecta > Phasmatodea > Phasmatidae > Medauroidea > Medauroidea extradentata. The sequence continues at coordinate 32,617 of PNEQ01092089.1, forward strand.
TATAAAAAGGGGGCTCCGAGCGAGAGGGCTGCTGGCTGAGGCGCCTGAGGCAACGAGTGGCCTCCATATTGAATGACGTCACGTCCGCCATATCGGATGATTTCATCAAGGTTTAGAGTGATATCATCAAAATGCTCCAAAATGCCGAAAAATTTACAAAAAATTTTGAAAAACTCCGAAATATCTAACAATTCCGAAAACTGTTTTAATTTCAAATATTCCGAATATTTTTTACATAACCACCCATATTTTTTTTATTTACATCTAGGATTTCCTCCATGCCTTCCAAAAAATTTCAATTTCACATTTTAATCAAATCCTGCACATATTTAATAAATAACATTTCATAAAGAACAGTTTATATCAAAACTATTTAGTTAAAACAATATACTTATTTGTAATTTGACACCTTGCATGTTATTTGACACCTCACATGTAATTTGACCTTGACCTTTTGTTTTTGACCTTTAACTTTAACAGTTGACCTTGGCATTCATATTGTGTCCATTCGCCATATTGTTACCTGCTACTTTTCGACTGTAAGTTGTTTACACATCCTCTGGTAACCGCCATATTGGTACTGACTCCTCGGATGTACTAAGATACGCTCGGTTAATTACAGCAGAGCCGCCAGTAAGGTTAACTCCAACACATGTTGGAAATATCAATGTTAAAAGTTGGTCAAAGGGACAATTTGTGCCGCTTGAACACTGGTATCGGTAAGAGGTGTACATTGACCAATCACAGAGCTTTCCTGAATTTTAAGTTAATTTAAATTGATAATTCAAAACGCGAAATTGGTTTCTTTTCACATTAAAATAAAAATAAAAGACTTCTATTATTTCCAAGCATATTTTAATTTAATTTTACTACGGTTTCGTATTTTATCTTGTCCCTTAGCGATAGGAGAGAAACTAGCGGTAGAAATGTGCCCTGTGCCAAGCCCTCGCATTATAAAACAAATTTTCTTTCTAACCTGTAGTAGAGTTAACTTTACCGCCAGGGACGTTGCTACTTAATACTGGATAACGCCGCCAGGGGCGCTGCTACTTGGTTTTCGAGTTGGCTGACAGGGGCGCTTCACTCGTTCGATTAATTGATTATGTAATTTTTGTGTCGCCTACTAGCCAGCGCTGAATGTGAAAGTCACATGCCATGCATAACATATAGTCGTAATTTTAGTTCATACAAGTTTATTAAAAATAATTTCCTTACAGTCTTCAAAGGATTGTGGGCTTCTCTCCTCAAAACTGGCAGGTGACCCAGCTACATTTAGGTTAGATCAGGGATTGGCATATACAGGGTGTATTTGAAATGAGTTTACAGGTCAACGGGGTGATGTAGACGACGCCGAGACAATTACGTTGATATAGGACACGTAAGGTCGGACACGTCTGGAAATGCCCGAAAAGTGGCTCACAAAATTGAACGTGACGTCACAGTGACATTTACTGAAGGTTATCGTTTGCATTGTTATTACGAGTGATTGTGT